>QANX01001047.1:29573-40513 GCA_003254975.1 Ochetophila trinervis | reverse complement strand
AGGAAAAATAAATTATAAATAATAATAGTAATAATAATAACAACTGAGATTTCGTTGTACAGATTATGGTCGAGTCAATGTCAAAGATTTCTTGGCCACAATGATACGTTGAAACATTTTTATTTTTTATTTTGTTCAATTAATACCGTGATATTTTGGACCTCGTTATGAAGGCTTTTTTATGGTATCTCGTATTGCTTTATTATTTATAGACAATTTATGAAAAAATAATATTTTTTTTTCAATTGTTTTACATAAAACTCTTCAAAGAGTTGTACCCTAGCATAACCGCATCATGAAACCTTTTAAAAAAAAAGAATGAAAGATCGTTATTTAAAAAAATAAAAAAATTCGTTTTGGGCCACAAATTGTCAGATTTCACAAGTCACCAACATTGCATTAAAGGGATTTGGTTTTGTCTCCTTTTCCCTATCTCCATTCGTCAATGATATAAAATAGGAATAGAAGATCTCAATCCCATTAAAGACTTTCCTCCTCTTCATTCCCATTAAAATTTATAATCTATCATCATCTTTAAATACTACTTGGACCCTTTGTTTGCTTTGTTTGGGGCATTGACAGAGTGACAGCTCTTTATTACTTTAATTGTTTTGTTTCTTTCGATTTCTATTTTTGGATTGACAGGGCTTATGGTAGCAGACATAAACAATGTAATAACTGTTATGTTTTTTTTTTTTTTCTAAATTAGTAGTCAATTTTTTTTCTTTTTTTTAGGCGAATCAATCAGTAAGTCAATTATTTTTGAAAAAGTATCACTTTTAGAATCTTCTTTTTGCATTTTTCTAATATACAATTACAAGGGTCTTTTAGAGACCAGGTTTCCATTTTTGCAGACCACATATTTTGATCAATTTCCAGAATCCCACTTTCACCATCTAAGCTTCAAGAGCACTGATACTTTGATTCTCCTTTACAAAATTGAAGACTACAAATACTAGTCCAGAATAGTATATTTGGCGTTGCGTGAATTCGATAATCAGTTAAATGTTCAGTTCAATGGGAACTGAAATAAGTAATGTAACACAAAAGATAAAATAGAATATACATGTAAGAATCTTAGGAAGGTGAGACCTCTATGGAGCCTAGTTTTAAAACTTGGCTTATCAAAGAGACTAGTTCACCAAATGAGCACGATGAAACCGTGGAGAAATGCAGACATTTTTGACAGAAGGGTTTCTGTCACTATTCATTTATGTTATGTCAAGCAGGACCTTTTTCATCACGGAATATGGAGGTGCCTGTTCACCGCTACGTCCAGAGCATCAACATTTCTCCTCAAGATTTTTCTTAAAGCATTAAGGAATTGCAGAGGCAAAGACACATGAAATACTATTATGCCCATAGCTTTGCAGTGAGATCTTAAATACAACAAAGAAAAATAAAAATCCACAAAATTTAGTGTTAAGAGTGTTACCCACGAATTACCATCTGAGGGCAGGAAAAAAATGTATATACACCTGTTCTATGGTGACGTGGTAGCACTGTTTCACGCAAAATTTTCTCAACAGGCAATGTGTCACTGGATAAGTGCCACCCCAAAAGCTCAAGCCATTAGGTGGGTAAACCAAATCTCTCTCAAGACCCAAACTTTCCTCTTGGACTCCCAAGGTGGAGGTTATTGGGTTGGACCCCCATCCTACGACCACTAGTTGCTTATCCCAACCAAGACACAATGGAATGAGTCACTGGAACAATAACCAGCTTCTAGGAAGAGAGCGAAGAAAATAACAATGCAACACAGAAAGACAATAATGGGATGAATGTCAAGGATACAGCTGTGTGGCTAGAATGTTGATGTCTTTCATCTCCTGGTTTAATCTGCCAACAATAAATTTGATATTGGGCTTAGAAAGGCCATAAATAAGTTGCAAAATCAGAAACTGATATAAAAAAAAAACCCAAAGCTATTCCAAGCTGAACTTATAAATGTGCCAAAACTGCCACTTGAACTTCTACTTTTCAAACAGCCAAGTAAGTTGCCAGAACAGTCAAGCCATAATCATAGAGTGGCCAGTTAGGCAGTTACAATAGCAATGTGCTCCAAGATATTAATTGCAAAATAGGAGCCTTCAAAATGTTTATATTACATAAGAAACCAGAAGTCCAACAATTATCACTCCTCTCTATGTTCAACAATCACATTACTATAGCAGATACTACAGGAATACCAGTCAATGACCCTATAAAAGGATGCAAGGATGCATTTATACCTTCTTATAGCTAGTGTAGTTCAGAGTCCTATCTTCTTATAAGATTTCATTATAAAAGACCAATGAACTTAAGACACTTATTGTTAATGAATCTTCATCTCACTTCTAAACCATCTTAATGCTATAGGGGTTGCTCGATTTAGCACCAAGAAGAGAGGTGCTCTCTTTACCTTCACATAAGTTTTAGGCTCTAAAGAAAGATTGATTTCTGCCTATGCCTCACTATGCTTTTGCTTTGTATACAAAAGCTATTAAGGATAGCAGCAAGGGCTATGTTACAAGGGTAAAAATGTTGTAAAGAATTGAAATTAAGTTATAAATAAGCTCTGTGAGGGATTCCTACCACCTGCCACCACAATCACATCATGGAAGTCTACTCCATACTTCGAAGTCAAAATAATGCCTCTTATGTATGTAGTTTAAAATATATATTTATTATCAATTTAAAATAGCTCAATTATCAAAACCTCCAACAAATTGAAGTTTAATCAAATCCATTTTTGCAAATTGAAGCCTATCTAACACCAATTTATGATACATGTCAAACTAACCAATAAGGTTAAACCGAAAACGAGTAGATACAAATTCCAGATTAATGCTACAATGTCCATGCAAGAAAACATTTGGAGCCCTCAGACTATCACAATAACCTAAAAAACTTAAATTCATCATTGTCATCAATAATTCTGAGAGGGCATACTAGGCATTCTATTATCTGTTAAGTCATGTAATGACAACTGTGTTTACTTATGTAATTCATCAAATGCAAAGTCAATGACTATACAATACCTGAGACATGAATTTATATATCGATTTCCCTTTGTTGCGGCATCAAGCACTGCATGACAAAAACAGGGGAGCAATTAAAGCAGGAGACCAGTAAAGTATCCCATTTCCAACAACTTAATAATGTAATACATGAGTGAGCAGGTTAAGAAATACGAAAGATCCACGCGAATTTATACCGAACCATAATGTTCTGCACTGAGAAATTTAAAGAGAAGCTACTTATAAGTTATGACAACCAAAAGACAACAACGAACTTTCAAGTAATCATTCAGGCACAAATAAATATAATTTACAAGATAAGACCTGATTTATAAAAAAATTATTCTTTCTCAACTTAGGCATGGCTAAGGGCCCATATGGGAATGATTATGTAGGAATCACTTCGTCTCTAGCTCTAGGAAGTGATTTTCTGAGGAATCACCTAGAATCGCCAAATAGGTGGTTTCTATGAAACAAAATCACTTTTAGAACAACTATTTGCATTAAGGGGCTCATTAATCTTATATCTTCAGAGCCAATCACATCTAGTATCTCCATGAATTATCCCTAACACAGGATCAAAAATAGGTCCTTTTTCATTTATTTTTCTTTGCATTTTTGTTTAAAGTACTTACCATAAGTTATAACCAAGATAGCTTCTCTAATATAAATTTTGCATCCACAATTTCATAAACCATCCATCGTTGGCAAATATGAAAACTTTTATGCTCTTCATACAAACAAATGCGTACCGGATTCTTGAAGACGGCCTGCAGCATCACCGAAACAATGCATGTGATCCACCGAGTTGTTTGTAACCTGGAAAATCACATTTTCACATCAGGCAAGCTGCTGCTTAGGAATGAATCTAAGAGCTGATTTGCAAGCACCTTATTAGCTAATAAATTTTATTTTTCTTTCTTAAATGAAAAAAAATTTCAAGCTTGAACATTCAATTTTCTACCCGTTTTCATTTACTTTCTCGCCATCCAAACACTAACAAAAAAAGAGAAGAAAAAAAAAGACGACGAACCTCGGAAAGAACCAAGCGAAGGGAACCGAAGAGAGAAGAGAAGCTCTCGGCGATGGCTAAAGAGTCTCTCTCTACAACTTCGACGGCTTTGAAAATATCGGTACGGTTCGCCGGAGATTCCGATTTGGAAACAACATCTTCAACCGGATCAGTTGCGGATGACTGACACGTGGACGGCGGATCAGGATCCGATTCCGACGTCGGAATCCCTGAGTTAGCATCAAGCTGTTGCTCCTTGGCTTCCACTTCTTCCCCTCTTCCTTGTTCCATTTTTGATCCAATGTTCAACGCTCCGTTTTCCGTTCCCTCTGCACCTGTTTCCTTTTAACCCCATATTTTATGTGTGTTTTTTTTTTTTAAATTAATAATTAATTGCATTTTAATATTTTAATTTGGAAAAATTGCATTTTAATTTATAATATTTGTAATTTAGATCTTAAATTTCAATTTGTTTACATTTTTAATAGTAATTAGTGGTTGTATACCATTTTACCATTACTGAGATACAATGTGGTCCAATTTATTACAATTTGAATTTTATCACAAATTGGACGTGTAAGGTGTTGTATTTAGGAATGATTGGATATTTAAAAATATATTTTTAGTAATTTTATTATAAGGCCAAGTTAACGATTATGATTTGAATTTTATTATTTATTATGATGGTTATCAATGGAATGACATAGTAATTATTAATTAGTACTTAATTATGTAATACTTTTTAATTTAAAAAATAACATGTTGGACATCTATTTAAATAATTAAAAAAAAAATATATATATATATATATTGATATTCTATTGGTGATAGCCACATAATATTTTTCATTGGAATTTAAAGTTTTGAATTTCAAAATTTTATATTTTAATAATACAGTTTTTAAAATATTAAATTGAATATAATAAATTAAAACTTAAAAAGTGAAATTGCATTATTTTGAATTCAAGAGTCTAACAGGCAATTTTCCTACTAGAAGTAGAAGGCACTAACCTATTTGGCTTAGATTCTGAAAAATTAAAAATTACTTTGAAAGTTCAAAAAATATTTGTATGAGTATTTTAGACATTTTTTTAAAAGCACTTCAGATTTGAAAAAAAGTTTTTAATCAAAAATAATAAAATATAACTTAAAAAAAAACTTATAAAAATAAAAATAAAAGTTATATCAAATAAAATATAAATTACATTTGTGGAGACAGTGGAGTGGCAGTAAAATTGTGGGCAGCAGTAGAAACAAAAATTGTACTAAATATGATTTTTTTTGGGGGTAAAAGTATACTAAAGTGATTTTTTTTTTTTTTTTTATGAAAAAAGAGATTTTTGTTTGGGTTCCTACTTTATCATCAAATTAAATATTTATGTTTATTATTTTTTATTTAGTTATTCATGTTCACTATTTTATTAATTTTATATCAATTTTATTTATTATTAATTTAATATATATATCCATTTCAATTATTTTATTTTTGACAAATAAATTTATTTTTTCATTTGGCATGAATCCACTTATATTTTTCAATTTCTACTTGATTTCTTTGCGGTTTTATTTGTATAAGCTCTTGGTTATTTTAGACTCTATTTTTCAAATTTGTAAAAAAATTTAACAATATAAAATCCAACTCTAACTCTAAAATCTAGCAAAGTAATCTGGATATATATTTTTAATTTAGAACAATACAAAGGTGCATAATAATTTGTATGCATGCCATATTTGATCTTTCAAATTCACTAAATCGAAAAAAAAGAAAAAGAAAATCTAAAGTTAAAAACTACAGAAATTGCCCAACTCTACTAAGGGCAATGTATGTATTTTTGGACTAGGTTCACATTGCCCTCACTCTTGCCCCACCCTACATAAAACACATTGTCTTTTGAAATGATGGTGTGTAGACCCAAGGGTGGGCAAAAGATAAAGAGACTAGGCCTTTTCTACTTTGTTCCCCGCCTTTGGTAACAGACATTGCTTTGGTCAAGGGATGTGTGAACCCCGCCTTTAATTTGCACATACCGTCCAATCTCTTCTTTAACTTTCAATCCAAAAATACATAATGATTATTTTTTATTTAATTTTTTAGGATATTAAACAACATAGTATGCTTAATAAGCACAAAAAATACTAATAAATGACAAAATATCAAATCAAAATATAATATTATATTAATTACAAGTCAAAATGTCAATGACTGGATTACATATAGTTATATTACATCTACACCGGTCATTGAAAAATATAAAAAACTAAAAAATTTAAAAACTAAATTTTTTTTACCAATGTTGCCATTGCTCTGTTCTAGAGTGTTGCCACTCGCCATAGTCAATGACAACATATTTGAGCGGTCTCATCCAAAAAAGACGCTCCAAGGACATAATGAGAAATGAAGCCAACAGCTTATTGACTAACGTAGCACTCATCACAAAATACATTTCTAGCAGCATAAATTTTGTCGGCAGAGCTCCCACACGACAATTGATAATGAAGATTATGGCGGTGATGGTTGTGGCAGTGGTAGGGAAGCTCGCCCAGATCTTATGGCCCTCATCTTTGACGGCTTCTAATGGTGAGCTTGTGGATCTCCTCTTCCTCTGTTGTGGAAAATCCGATAGAATCACTACTTCTTTACTCTTGTCTATCATGGGATTGAAATAGAAATGTTTAAATAAAAATGTTTGATGAAAGTATTTATAACATTACTATGAAAAGAGGAAGTTGAGAGACTATTCATTTTTAGATGCTGACTTTTGAAAAACACACGACCATTGAATGGAGCAGTGTGAGACAAAATGCCATAAGTCTCATACTTTCGTATATCACCCTATCAAAAGACAATGTGTAATAATTAAGACGGTCTAAAATATAAAAGACAAAAAAAAAATCAATTTTTTCATACCAACTAACCAGTCTCACCCTGCCTTTAAATTGGACGGTATAGGATAAAATGGGAAGGAGTGTGAATTTTGTCCAAAAATTGTACAGAGAGCCTAAAATTTGCCACCATCGTCCCTGAAATTGCACAGATTGCCTATATCTTGAACAAAGCAAGTATTGTTGTTTCATCTTCTGTTTCTTTATTTTTTTTTTTTTCATTAAAACACACACAACATTAAAATGTATTAAATGATGGTTAATATTATTAAACAATAAGTGAGCATGGGATAACATCATTAAAAAAGAGGTGGAATTTATAGGTAAAAATATTTATTAAATAATATAGGAGAGGATGTGGTTTATTTATTTATTTATATTTAATTTATATGAAAATATCAGTTAAAAATATTTTAACACTGTATCTATAAATAAATATTTTATTATCTATAGTATTATACTAATTTTATTTACTTAATAATACAGTAAATTTAATTAATTAATTTTTTATTTATTTATCTTTAAATTATATAAATATATCAATTTAAGATGTATGGAATATTTGAGTATATATAGCATTAGGAATACTGAAAACAGATAATTGCAAATCCCAATGAGAAACTTGGAGAGAAAGAAAGAAAGCGAAATAGAAGTAAAAAAGCGCAAAAAGAAATAGATATTTGATCTTTTTAAGAGTAGTTCAGAGCAAGCTTCTTTATTAGGAGTTTGAAAATTGTAGAAGAGTGGTGTTTGGGAGAATGATGGTAGACAGCAGTGAATGGTCGTCGAATGAATTCGTTCCAATTCGCGCTCTGAATACACAGGGTGTTGAGACTGTTTCTCTGTTATTTCCCGATCATAGTGGCGGTGGAGGTGGCGGTGGAGCGGTGGAGAGTGGAACCACCGCCATTGGAGTCAGAGAGTTGAAGAAGGTCAAGATTGAAAGCTCGCAATCGCAATCGCAGTCGCAGTCGCAGTCCCAATCCGACCCGGTGAATCACTGTGTCATCTGTGCTGTGTGTTTGGAAGAGCTTTCGGTGGGAATAGAAGCAACGTGCACACCTTGTTCCCACCTTTACCACGAAAATTGCATTCTTCATTGGCTTCAGAAAAGTACTACTTGTCCTTTGTGTCGATTTCAGATCAATTCTTCCAAATAATCGTTTTTTCTTTTAATTTTTTTTTGGGTTCCAAACAATTTTTGTTATATTATATTATTTATTAATACAAAGACTTGCTATAAAATTCAGTAGTTCTGGAGCTCAAGTATTTTTTTTGTTCTGATTTTGATTTTTTATTTTGTTTCGATGCTATTCAAGCTAAAATTTATAAAATTAAAAAGTAAATAATCAAAACACCGTAACATACAATTTGTAGTGTTTTATATATATAATATTTTTTTAGGTTAATATCACTGAAAGTTTTTAAATTATATTGCAATTTGTACTTTCGTTTTAATTTTTTTTCATTTTGATTTTCAAATTCATATTTTTCGTATCACTGTAAATTTTTCTGAAATTTCTATCTATTTGAGCCGTTAAAATGCATGTTGCACGTTAAATCCATTTTAAAAGTAAAATTGTAAATTTTAAAGTATTTTTGTATAACTATATGTCTCTGAACTATATCGGAATTTATATTTTTGTCTTAAAACTTATTTTTTTCACATTTTAATTTTCAAACAAATATTTTACTCAGAAAAGCTTATACACGAAGTTTACGCTGACACCTCTCTCAATCTCACTCTCTTTCTCATCCATGTAGGCTTATTTTCTTCTCTATTTTTTCTATTTTCATTTGCAGATATAAGAAAAATAGTTGATCAAAAAGGTTTTAATTTTGAAAAAAAATTATGAAATGTTTAATATGTGTTGCAAGTTAAGTTTAAATAACTAAATAATAGTGAATTTAGATGATTAATTGCATAAAATGACGTCGTTTTAGTTTTTGACATTTANTCATCCATGTAGGCTTATTTTCTTCTCTATTTTTTCTATTTTCATTTGCAGATATAAGAAAAATAGTTGATCAAAAGGGTTTTAATTTTGAAAAAAAATTGTCAAATGTTTAATATGTGTTGCAAGTTAAGTTTAAATAACTAAATAATAGTGAATTTAGATGATTAATTGCATAAAATAACGTCGTGTTAGTTTTTGACATTTAGTTTTAAAAGTCGTTAAAAATAAAACGTCGTTGTTTCAATGGGATTCATGACTTGACGACGTTTAAGTCATCTTCAAACTTGGAATGAATTTATGGTTCGTCTTATTTTAGAAAAAACGGATCCCGCGCCCCTTATCCATACCTAATCGATCTTTCACCTTGGACCATATTTTTCGGTAATTTTGGTACTATTCGTTTCATTTTACCTATGCATCGATTTAGTAACATTTCGCTTGAAATCAAATATCTAAGTTTAATATGTAACCATGCATAGTTTTTTTACTTTTATTATATTTTTCATTCCTCATAATTTGTCTCACCCATTTAGTTATTCAAACTTAAATTCCAACACATATTCAATATTTGACAATTTTTTTTTAATCAAAACCCTTTAAATCAATTTTTTTTTTTATCAACAAATAGAGCTAGAAAAAGAAAAGGAGACAATAAGTTTGCATGGAAGAGAAAGAGTGAGAAATGTGTCAGCGTTAACCTCATGTGTAAGCTTTTCTGAGTGAAATATTTGTTTGAAAATCAAAGTGTGAAAAAAAAATTAGGACGAAAATGTAAATCGAGATATTGTTTAGAGATCTATGGTAATAAAAAAAATTCTTAAAATTACAATTTTACCTTTAAAATATATCTCACGTGCATTTTAACGGTTCAAATGGACAAAAACTTTAAGAATGACTTACGATGACACGAAAATATGAATTTGAAAATCAAAATGAGAAAAAAAAAATAGGACGAAAGTTTAAATCACAATATAGTTTAGAGACTTTCAGTGATATTAACCCTTTTTTTTAATCTAATAATTTTAAATACTATAAAATTCAAAGTAAAAATAAAAAAATTAAGAAAAAATGTTAAAAAATAAAGAATAAAAATTTTCTTATTGGGTTCCATAGTTAGTATAGTATATTTTTGTTAACATATTAATTAATCAACATTGGTTTTGTTTTGGTTAGTGCAAAAATAATAACCACATTGTTTGACAAATTAATAGAAGTTGAAAGATAACACCAAAAAAATTAATTCGTTTCAATTTTATCAATTTCTTTGTTTTAAGAAAATATTGCATTAGATATGTTTTATATACTAAATTCATTTGAATGTTTTCTAGTTTATTTCGTCAAAATCTACTAACAAAAGAGCCTGAATAAGAGATTAATTTTAACATTATGGAATAGTTAAGGGAAATTGTTTGGAAAAATGTTGCATAATGCAATTCAAATTAAAATGAAATTAAAAGTATTTTGTACACAAAATTAAGCAGTGAAAACTAGGAGTAGGCACGGTTCGATTTGACTGATTTTTTATCAGTTTTTGCACCGAACCGAACATGTTAGTTTTGGTTGGATGGCCAACCGAAACCGACTGATCATCATGAAATAACCGGCACAAAACCGCACCGAGAATGATCGGTCGATTACTGTTTTCGTTGATCAATTTTGATGGAAGAGAATGAAAAGGGAAAAAAAAAACTAATAAAAACAAATAATAAAGTTTTAGGAATTAGTATCACTAATCAGTATACAACCTCAAGCTGGTCCTCAATAATACAGTTTACATCAGAAACCACAAAATAAAAAACACAAACAAACAATTAAAAAAAAAATTCACTGGTTATGATGATCGATGCCGAATATCGATGCCAAAGAGACCAGAGAATTAAAAATCTTTGCGTAGAAAGCACAAGAACTTGTCTCTAGCCTTATTGCTCATTGACCACTTAAAAGAAAGCTTAGATTCAAATGGAATTTGAGATTGAGTTGCCACTGAGGTAAGGCTTCGAAGGAAAGATTTGGGGCTAGCATTGGTTTGCTTTAGAGAGAGAGAGAGAGAGAGAGAGAGAGAGAGGGGGGGGAGGAAAGATTTGGGGC
>QANX01001047.1:0-29566 GCA_003254975.1 Ochetophila trinervis | reverse complement strand
GGGGGGGGGGGGCAGCTATTGTTAGGAGAAGAAAAAAGTGATAAATTTTAGAGTTTTATAAAATAAAAATATCAGAATAGAAAAGAAAAACCGGGCAGCTACGATGAAAAATGTATAAATTAAAAAGTTTTACTGGACCAGTTCGGTTCGGTCAGTTTCAATAAAAAATATTTTGAACTGTGAACCAACCGATGTATTTGGTTTTTAGTATAAAACACCGAACCAATGCCGACATAAACATAGACCAAAAACTGAACCGCCCGATGCAGCTCGGCCAGTTTTGTCAGGCCAATCAGTTTTTGCCCAGGCCTAGTGAAAACACATGAATACCATAAAAATTAATGAATATTTTGATCATTAATTTAGTTTTACCATAAAAAATTCAGTCTCTATTTGTTTGCAATTTGATCATGGGCTTTTAAAGGTTGAGCTCCACGTAACTCTAAAAAAATTTTTGGCTTCACTTCGTACCCAAATATCATTTTACAAACCACCACAATCTATGACTGTAACTCAAATAGAACTTGCTTGGGTTTTGCTTCTTTCTGTTTCTGTAATCTCTAAGATTTACAGTGGACCAAGACATGATAGAAGAAATATAATAGCCATGACCAACTGTAACAGTAAGCTAGTATGCGAACTCAAATTAAATCAAAAATACTTTTAAAAATATATATCTCATCAAATGAAAAATTACTAACAGGTTTGATGGGAAACAAGGTTTAGTATGCAAAATAATTAAACCTATTAATGCTTTTCTGAAAATTAATTAATACAAAGGTGAAAGTATGCATGCCAAAAAAAAAATTAACAAGTTTCTGCCGCCAATCAGAATAAGTGCAAAGGTAAAGAGGTTAAACGCCTGGTCCATTGTTCATCACTTGGTGACTCTATAAGCCTACAGAACCCCATTCCAAACCAGTTTTAATAATGGCTCATTGAAATGCAAAGAAACCAAATATTTATCTATCTAATAGTGAAAAAAATCAGAGAAATACCTTGACCCTTTTTAAAAGATCTTTGGCATTGCTGTCTGTTCTGAAGTGTTCCCGGACAGGCTGCAGGTAGGAAAAAAAGAAGTGAAGCTAGTAAAAATTGACAAAAGATGAAAACGAAATTTCTTTTAGGCAGAATTCGTAACAAACAAAAGCTTTTCGAAGTATTAAATGGAAATTCTCAGTCCCTTGAGCCAGCTATGGACGATGTTAGAAATTTTGTATGTACTCTAGAAAATGTAAAATACCTCCAGTATTTTATTCAATGCCTTCGATAAAGCTGGTTTGAGGTCAGCTGGATGTAGCTCCCCACTTTCAAAGTCAGCAATCAGTTCTTCGAAGCTTTTGAAGGTCCTGAATGAGAGAGAAGGGGGCAAAAGGAACAATTATAGTTTTAAGGATCCATGAAAAGGGCAGGTCAAGCAATTATACTAATTTCAATTGGAGGAACATGTAAAATTTCTTCCATCAATAGAGTGAACCAGTAAAGTCGTAAAGAGTAGGTCTTAAAGGTTCATGAAACTTACTTATCGCCACCATTATCTGCACTGCGCTCTACAACAAACTCTTTAAACCAAGGTAGGACAAGGTACTTTATGTACTCCAAGCATGGATTCCCTTCCACAATCTTCGGAGGGCAATAAGCTTTCTTAATCTTTAAATTCACTTCAGCCTAAGACATTGATAAGAATTAGGTTTTTGCTAACAAATTAAATTTAAGTCTCCCCCTTCCCAAAATTAAAATTTTAATTCCATTTAGATTGAATCCACCTCATCATCTTCCATAAAAACAGAGGACGAAGGATCACTTTTGGACATCTTCTCCTGCCCTTGTTGTAAACCAGGTAACATGTCTACAAATCACCAATTAAAAAAAGCAACAAACACCATATAAGCATAGACCTCTACATAAGAAGGCAATGATGATAAGACACTGAAATTGCAAGAATAGGAAGTTAAGATAATACGGTGTGACAAGATAATAGGCTTGTTCTTCCTCTTAATGTTATCACAATACTCTCTTGCAAGTACATTTACTTTCCGCTGGTCCATTCCCAATTGGCAGATGTCCGCCTAATGTAAGAAAGAGCTCTCATTAGGCCACAGATATACCTTGGACAAAATCGATATAATAAACATTTAATTCTACCTACTCTGAATGAATGCATTAGAAATCTGTTGAATTAACAAATCAATGTTCAAGAGCAAAAGACCTACTCATAAATCTGTCTTGATAGGCTAAATCAAAATCAAACTCCATAAAGGTATTTTCTCAATACTTGCACTAGTGACATTTCAATCGCAACACCTTCATACTTATACTTCGCATCAAAATAAAAAGGTTACCAGAATTTTCATACGACCACCTCTTAGAGGTCGGTTGTTACACTTGAGTCAGAGGCATATTTGGGCATAAGCATTGAAGGCACAGGAATATAAAATTAAATAAGCAAATTATGGGACCATAATATTTATAATAAGTGCAAACAGATTGCTATCTACTCTAAAATTAGCTCCTCCATTTACTAGTTGCTCTTAATTGAGTACAACAAACTTCCCTTAAAAATACTAACATACTCTTCATTCTATCTATGTCAATTACACAGAAGTTTACAAGTCCTCTTTATCAGAAACATGATAGGAAAGACTCAGAGAAAATAACAGTCCACAACCTAGTATATGTTGTTTCTCTTCCCACTTTTATGACTTAAATAATCGCATTGAAATGAAACCTTAAATAAGAGGTGAAATAACTGAATAGGATAGCACCAACAATAAGTAGAGATTAACCTCATACTGCTTGTTCCCTAAACTTCATACACGGTTCAATCAGATAATGCATTGCAAGATATAGTCAGTCCCGAGAGAAGGAAATCTTAGCAAAAAAAGAAAAATGATACTAGATAGTTAAAAAGCTAGAAAAAAAAATTAAAAAGGAAGCACCTTCAGGAAGAATATATCAGCACATTGCATACACGGGTAGAGAATTTGGGCTGCAGTCAACTCATCTTGCTCACTTCGTCCCATAATTTGACAGCATCTGGAATCAGAAGCAAACATTATGAGTCCAAGTTCATCACCATATTATACCAACTTAAAGATCCAGACTTAAATTCACCTCATTATCCTTGGAAGCTTATTCCTACGAGCTATATCCATTACAAGGGGCCAGTACTCATGTGCTCTTGAATTAATCTCCTTTGACGACCATAAAAACTCAACTTTGCCTCCTTCTAGGTCCATCCCAGCAGCTTTCCAAATCTCAATCAAGTAGCGCCCAACAACCTCAATTTTCTTCAGATCACCTCCCATTTTATTGTTTAGCTGAGCAAACCAATCTGCAATCCATATTTTCACTCTGCACCCAGCAGATGTCAACTTATTCACACTTATGGTCTTCAAAACTCCCTGCCCAATGTGATCAGCATAAATCTCTTAACATTGATTATCATGTAACAAATGTGAACCATTGCACAATAGATAGAAAAACCAAAACTTGTAGGTAAAGTAAAAAGAGCCAATAACCATTTCCGATTGCTTGGGAAATTCGCTAGTAGCCTATTAGAATAATTTTTTTCCTCCCATCACTTCCACCTCTCTTAAGCAATCTAGTAAATTTACAAAAGCCCATATACAAAAATGCTTATTAAATCACACTCTCATTTCTTAAGCAATTCCAACTAAATTCACACTCTCATTCCTATTTCTAGGCAACCAGTCACATAATCAGAACTACAAAGATAGTAGCTATTGCTGAAAAATGATCACCCTGTAATACAGTTGCTTGGTCATAAAATAAAAATACATGCAAATAAAAGGTCAACAATACCTGAGCAATGTGCATTCGACCAGAGGGTTCGAATCCATCGTAGCAGACCGGCTCAGGCTTTTTCTCCAGAAGATTCCGAAGCTCGTCCTCTTGAATGCACTCCTCTCCCACGCTCCTCACAATTTGGTACTTCTCTTCCAAACTCATTCTGCCCCAAAATCACATGCATAGAATACACAATTCAATTATTATGTTACATATACATGTATAGAGAAAATAATAATTTGTTCATCTTTTGAGATTGCATATATGTGTGCGTATAATTGTTTTTATATATATAGATATATTTACAGATGTGATGGATTTGAGGAGCTCGAAGGTTCGTCCTGAGTCTGTGAATTGGAGATCGATAGGGATTGCACTGCTTCGGCTGGTGTCTGATCTGGTGCTTCCGTCGCCATTGGAGCTGAACGAAAAAAATATGCAGAGCTCTTGACTCTCTCTGACTAGGGTTTTCGTTTTGTGAAGCTTCGCGTTATAAAAATAAAAAATTTGAAAACCAAAAAATGAAAATGAAAACGAAAACAGTTTAGAGAAGACACGAGCGGATAGCCCCACTTCCCACACGTACGGCATGGCGCACGTGTGGGTAATGGAAGGCCCTAATTGGATGGTTCTTTTTTTTTTTTTCCTTTTCTTTTCTTATGAATGGATGGTTTTATTTTGTTTCTTCTTGTGATTGGATGACTGCCGTCAGTAAAAAGTAACTTTTTATTTGACTGTTTTTAAAAAATGAAATAAAATTATATAATATGTTTTTTTTATTTCGCTACAACGAAACACTGTCTGCTTATGAATATTATTAACTTCAAATATTGCCAAACATAAAGATTGATTCTAAAAAGAACAACCAGAAATAAAAGTTTCATGTTTCTAGAAAAATAAAGTAAGTGAAAAATGGCAATATTAACAGTTTGTTATGTTTTGTGCATTGAAAACATATGGACCGTTTCAATGCACAGTTCTAAATTGCTAGCATACACTGCTTTAACAAATATTGACTTTATAATGTATGTTTCTTTGCTATTTTATATTTTAATCCCTTTGTAGTGGTTTTGTTGGGTTCTTGGGGATGGTTTTTTTCTATTAATTTTTTTTTTCATTTTGTTTTCTCCTCAATTGTTCCAAATTTTCGGTTTTTTTTTTTAATAAATTTGTGTATCTTTACATATGTTCGGTCATAGGATTATTGTGTGCTTACTAGCTATTTAACTTTGTTGCTATGAGCACTTGAGGTTGTAGTTCAGTGATAGAATCCAGCAGAACCATCACACCTACAAGTATGAGAGTTGTGGTTTGAGTCTTGATAATTGTATTTAGATTTAGGTGATCATCTCCACTGCTACCACACAGGAGGATTGAGGTTTTAGCAACACAAGACTTCTATCATGGACTCCTATTGGGTTAAAAAGACGTATGAGTCGGTCCGTTCACTGAATACCTTCTAGATCTATGGCTCCTCTATAGGTATGACCTTTTTAGTTCACCAAAAAAAAAAACTTTGTTGCTATGAACATACCAACAATTAGAGCTAAATTTTTATTTAGTGGCAATAATAACACAAAAATGGTTAATATAGTTGGATGCAGCTGCTATGTGCTCGATTGAAACATATTTCAGAGACATCCTATTTTCTAATATTTAGAATGCCTAATTCATTATTTATAATGCATTTTCTAAACCAAAAGCTAGATGGAAGCATGACTCTAAACCTCCATGTAGATTATAATGGACCAAGGAAAGCAGAGCTACTTGTTTGTTGATTGAAGAAATTTGTGGCTCCTTATGTTACCATATTTGATCCAAACTTTGCTATCAATAACATTGTTGTGTATTAAAACATAATTGAATATTGTTATTCTTGTAAGATCGATTTTGTGAGAAGTAAACTAAAATTAAATTATATACTTTGACGCTCCATCATGTTTAAGCTAGAATATGAGATAAAAGACGAATCCACAACAAATTAGTCTAGCAGTACAATGTATTGAACCTATGATGACAAACATGCTCAACATGTAAAATTGAATTAATTTTTGAAGAACTTTAATACTATATTAAACTACAATTAACTTGGTACTAAATGTTCGAATTTGTAAAATGTAGATTAAAATTAGATTATATACTTTAACATTGAAAAATTTGGCACATTCTTACCTATACATTGGTTTTGAATTGAATGAGTTAGGGATATCAAATTTAGCCATAAAATGTAGAAGAAAAAAATGCATGGTTTTAGTGGCAAAATTAGGACTAATTAGAGGACACCGTGGTCTAGTTTCTTTTCAAATTTAGATTCTAAGTTTCTGCGATTGCAACCCAAGGGCACATTCAGCTAGACAACAATGAAATCATTTTAAATAAAATTTGAGTTCCATAGATCATTGCTTTCTAAACATTAATTGGTGTCTATAGCTTCCATATTTTCTTTCTTTAAGCTCCGTGTACCAGACCTTTTAGGAAAGTGTAGGAACATGTAGGAAATGTATAGGGAAAATGAATTAGAGCATCTTCAATGGAATGTAAATTGTTAAAATTAATATGTTACATAAATAAATATAGACATTGTTTTGAAAAAATGCGCTCCAATTGTAATGTCTATAATAAATGTCGAGTTGACGTGGCCTTGACATTGTCAATGTGAATGTCTTTTTCTGGAAACTCTGCCAGACATTGCCAAATTTCAAAAAATGTAAAATTTTCGTTAAAAATCCAATTTGTTCAAAAACTAAAAATACTTATAAAAATATATAATTAATTAATAACCATAAATAACCTTTGTACATTATCATTGGAGAATAATTTTTAAATTGAATATGCATTTATGCCATATAAATTTAAACAATGTTTATTTTTATGTCACATATATAATAGTCCACATTCTCCATTGGAGATGCTCTTAAGCATCTCCAATAGAATGTGGATTGCTAAAATTAATATGTCACATAAACAAATATATACATTGTTTTGAAAAAATACGCTCTAATAGTAATGTCTATAATGAATGTCGAGTTGATGTGACATTGACATTGTCAAAGTGAGAGCATCTCCAATGAAGAATGTGGATTGTCGTATATATGACATAAAAATAGACATTTTTTAAACCTATGTGGCATAAATGCACATTCAATCCAAAAATTATTCTTTAATGGTAATATGCACAAAAGTTATTTATGGTAATTAATTATTTATATATTTTATTAAGTGTTTTTAGTTTTTGAACAAATTAAATTTTTAAGGAAAATTTTACTTTTTTGGAAATTTAACAATGTCTGACAGAGCCTCTAACAGTAGACGTTCACCTTAACAATGTCAAAGCCACGTCAACGTTCAATATATGCATTACCATTGGAGTGAATTTTTTCAAAATAATATCTATATATACTTATGTGGCATGTTAATTTTAGCAATCTACATTCTATTGAAAATGCTCTAAGTGTCTACTTCTTGAGGCTCTACCAGACATTGTCAAGTTTCCAAAAAAATAAAATTTTTCTTAAAAATCAATTTGCTCAAAAACTAAAAATACTTAATAAAATATATAAATAATTAATTACCATAAATAACTTTACCATTGGAGAATAATTTTTGAATTGAATATATATTTATGACACATAAATTTAAACATTGTTTATTTATATGCCACATATACAACAATCCACATTTTTCATTGGAGATGCTCTTAAAAGTAGATGTGGCAATTAATGTTGGCGAGTTATGTTTTTGTCAATTTGTTTATTAATCATGTAAAAAAAAAATTAACTCTAATTGTACATATTTATTTTTTTGTGTTAAAGTGATTAACTTGTTTAATTTATTTAAATAAAATATTGTTTTTAACATTATATTAAAGTAAAATATATATTTATTTTTATTATTTTAATTTTTTTTAGTAATTAATTTTATTATTCATGTCAATTTCAAGGTTAACTTATTAATGATTTATTTTTAAATGACCAATTGACTGACGACAACTAAAATGAATAAGTTTGAGAACAAGTGTTTTGGTCACTTTTTGAAGGATCCAAAAAATACAGTTTAGTGGCTATATTGTAAAATCACATGCTATCGAGGGGCTTTTGTTCAAGGGAGATGGATAGCTGAGAATACAATTATCGCCTAAGAAATAGTCCATAAAATCCGGAAATATAAAGGGAAGAATAGTCTTTTGCTCATGAAAATTAATCTCAGAAAGGCATACGATAGATTGGAATGGGGGTTTTTGGATAAAGTTCTAGAGGCTTGGGGTTTTAAAGATAAATTCCGGATTTTAATTGCTAGCTGCATCAACACAGTGCAACTCTCCCTCCTATTAAATGGTTAGAGTGTTGGCTCTCCATCGGGGACTCGGGCAAAGAGATCCTATATCTCCCCTTTTGTTTATTATGTGTGCTGAAGTGCTTACCATACTGTTATATAAGGAAGAAGAAAATGACGGTATCCATTGTATCAAAGTGGTTAGAAATGCTCCAACCATTTCTTAATTGATGTATGCTGATGATTTCTTACTAATGTGTAGGGCTGATAAGAATGAAGTGGGTTCTATTAAAAGGTGCTTTGAAAACTACTGTAGCTGGTCAGGACATGAGCCAAATGAAGCCAAATCCAGCATTCTTTTTTCCGAATGGTGTTGGAAGAGGAATGAGGAAGGCAGTTAAGGAACTAATGGGCTTTTAAGAGTTGAAGACTGATTAAATATATTTGGGAAATTCTTTTGTTTTTGGGAGGAACAAGACAAAAGAGTTTGGAATACTCAAAGAGAAAGTCCAAAGAAGGTTGGAAGGATAGAGAAGCCAATCTTTCTCTAAAGCCGGGAAGGCAACTCTTATTAACTCTGTAATTCAAGTCATTCCATTCTATATAATGTTGACTTTTAAGGTTTCCCTAGGAGTGTGCAAGGATCTGGATGCAATCACTAGGAATTTCTGGTGGAACAGTAAAGGAAGAAAACCCATGGATTTGAAAGCATGGAAAGACATATGTCAGCCTAAGGAATTAGGCAGCCTTGGTTTCAGATTGGCTCATGAGATGAATTTGGCTCTCTTGGCAAGATTGGATTGGAAAGTGGCTTCGAATGAAGATTCACTCTGGATCCGAACTCTGAAGGCTAGATATCTAAAAGGTTCTTCTATTTTCCAGCACTCGGTTGGTCGTAGTGCTTCTTTTGTTTGACACTTAATTATGTCCGATGTGATAGTTGTGAGGAAAATGACATGTTTTAAAATAGGTGATGGTTTTTCAATAAATGTTTGGGATGACCTTTGGATAAAGAGTTTACTTGATATTGTGTCCCTGCGAAGAAATAGAGTTGACGGGAGAACTTTAACCCAGGTTGGGGAACTTAAAGATGTGTATGACAATCGATGGAATGAAATGATTGTTTTTGAGTTTTTTTAAGAGGAATCAGCCCGGGCTATTCTTAATATTCCCTGGCCAAAAGTAGAGTGTTTTTACAAGTTAATTTGGTTAGGAAATGATAAAGGGATTTTTTTAGTAAAGGATTGTTATAGATCTATCTATCTAGAGGAGTTAAACAACCAAGCTTATAATAAATGGATGAAGTTATGGGATTTGAAGATTCATGAGAGGTTGAAGATGATTTTATGGAAGCTTATGGTAAATGTTTTGCCTTCAAGGAACTTACTGTCGAGTAGGATGGGGCTGCAAGACTTTTCGTGTCAAACTTGTGGAGGAGAAATGGAGGATTATCTCCACATTTTTAAGGAATGCCAACTAGCTAAAATTCTAGCATTTGCAAGTCGATGGGGTCTCCAAGTTGACTGTTTGGAGGATGGAAGTATAGAGGAACTGTTGAACCTCTGTCTTGATCCTACACGAAAATCTTCAAAGGACAAGCTTTTTATTAATGTGTTTCTTAGCACTATTTTCTATACAACCTGAAATTGTAGAAATAAAATTTTGTTTGAAGGGAAAGTGAATTTTCAAGAGGAGGTTGTGGTGTTCAACCAGAAGGTAGAAGGATTTTTGGAGCTGGCCTTAGTGGAAGGCCCATTGGGCTCATTGACAACGCGGAGTTATGGAGGTGCCCTCATTCTGGATGGACCAAAGTTAACTTGGATGTTGCTTTTAAAGCGAGAAAAGCTGCCATTGCTTGGGTGAGGTGTAATGAGTTTGGGGAAGTCTTGAAGATGGTTGCTATGGTTATTGAAGCTCAATATGCTTTGGAGGCTGAATGGAAGGCTTTGAAGTGGGCATATGATATTGCTAGAAGGGAAAACTGGCTTCATGTGATGTGAAGTATCGATGCTAAACTGATCGCTATTGAGATTAGGAATGGAGCATATCCAACTAGTTTGAGCTATAGATATGCAGTGTTAAAGGTTGAACATAACTTTTTATTCTAGAATTGAGAACTGGTATGGAATGCTAGATCTTCGAACATGATGGCAGACTCGCTAGCTAGACTTTCTTTTACTTGTAATTCTGCAGTAGATTTTGATAGTAGCAACTTTAACTCATTCTCAAATGATTTGGCTAAAATTGCGTGTCTTGACTGGGTGGGAGGTGTTATGTAATCTTTTTCCCCTGAAGCTATTTTGTTTATTTTTCAACTTAACTATATTTACAAAAAAAAAAATGTGTTTGCGACGATGACAATTTAATGGAGTTTAATTTTCCAAACTGATTTTATTATTATTATTATTTGAGCAAATTCAACATTTTCCAACATCATTATGAAAAACGGGTAGAAAACGAAGGAAATATTTCTAATTCGCAGAAAGCGATGAAAACGTGTGGAAATATCTTAGAATTTGTTTCACACCAATAGCTAAAGAGATTTTTGCCTACTATTTAATGGTAATGTAACTTGCCCTATATGTAATATAAAATTAATATTTAAATTTAAATAGTATAATTGTAAAGTCAAATATAAAATTGTTAAATAATAGTAATGTATACAAAAAATTTTCATTATAAAATTTTAAAAATATTATGGATTTTTATAAAATATTAAAATATAATATTTTTTTAATATTATATCAAATATATCAATGAATTAAACTGGTTCATTTAGATGATAATGAAGGAAATTCTAATAAAAAATTACTCTACAAGTAGAAGAAGAGGTTATAAATGTTCCAAGAGTGATCGCTGAAAAAGTAAGTTCTAGTAGTATTGATTCTTTTTGAAAGCTTATGAGATAACCAATTAGAACTCATTGTGCTTCAACCATTTCCAAAGGTATATGTTTAGAATTTCAAACTATTGATAATAACTTTCTCAAGCGATGATATCAATGAATATTATTGTGAAATTATAAATAGTTACGAAAGAATCACCAATTTAACAAATATTGAGTCTATTTAGCAGTAAAAGTATTACACTAATGCAATGCAAGATAAAATATTACGAAAGTAGAGAATGTAGGCCTAAAATTGGTATTGTAGAAAAAACTATACATGTAGAAAAAATATACAATAGAAATGTCATAGCAAAAAATAAACTTTTAAAGATGAATATAACCCTTATTCAATTGATGCTTATGGAATGACATCAAGTAAGAACTTATGTATATATTCTCAAGCTCAACCATCAACAGACAAAATTATGTATAAAGCCAACTAATATCATATCCATATCATGACTATTAACAAAGGCAATTATATGTAATGTTATATTTAAATGGTTGACATATTAACAAATACATACAAAACTAATTAAGAAAATTTATCTTTTTATCAATATTTTTTTTAATACATCGTTAAAAATAAGGATAAGAAAGTGAACAAAAAGTTTCAATAATTAAGAAATTCTATGTGGTATTGAATAATATTTAAGTAATTATGTATTTGTATTATTATTATAATTAATGAATAATTTATTACTTTATATATTATTTTTTAATTACTGTCAGCGAGTGTTATATGTCTTTTGATATGAGAAATATGATTTCTACTCAATATTTTTTCAATTTTTATAATTAAATTGATAAAATATCTAATAAATAAGCATATATTAAAATTTTATTAAAAATTTCTATATTTTTTTTTTATAAATTTATGTAATTTCTTTGGTATTTTTATTGATATCGATATTTTTATATTTTTTAGTTTCAATATTTCTGTCGATACTGATATTTTCATCATTGCATACAAAAAACAAAACAACAGTCTGTTTGAAATGGCGAAGAACGGTGAATAACCCAAATAATTTTAATTTTTATTGATACCAAGAGCCCAATATGATTTTATAGTTCAAATAGTTAATTATTTATGTTGTTATATAAAGTTTTATTAATTAATGTTAATACTATCTTCTACGCAATATTTATTATCAGTTTTTTGTTTTGTTTAATTTTCTTTTCATTTTTCTAGACTTAAATGCTATTATCAGTAATTATTCCCATTTAGACTATCTAAAAAACTTAAAATGTCAATTTTAGATTTTGACATATTGTCTGGTCCAATAGCATATTAGCCCACTCACCAAAGCTTTTTAAAATGTCATGTCATATACTATAATCCGACACTTTGAGTAATGAGTAGGCATTCATCAAAATTTAATATGCCAACCAAAATTTTATCGGTGATTTATTTTAAAGAAAATTGAATATTATATTTCATTTTCTAAGTGGTAGTTTTTTCGGTGTTCTTAAGAAAGATAGTTGATTGATGAAAATTTAATAATTGATTGAAAAAAAAATGATGTTTTGTTTGCTGCACACAAAATGGCATTAAAAATTAACTTTTAATTTATTTTAAATCTATTTTTTTGGGTAAATATACAAAATTTAATAAAGCTAGCACAAAAAATGTTATAATTCATTAATCAATTAAATTTGATATATATATTTTTCTTGAATATTTAACTAAATAAATCCATATAAAAAGTTCTTTTTATATTAAATATCTGTTTAACTAAATTTTAGTTTATTTTTCTGTTTATTGTCCGATACACCAATAATTATTAATCATAATATCACTATTCCAACCATATCCAACTATATCCAACTAACAGTCTGGTTTTAAATCGCGTTAAAAAGAAGAAAAAAAAATTGATTCACGACGCGCTGTAATGGAAGGTGGCGAATACATAGAAAACCCACTCGCTTAGAGCTTTTTATTTAATTTAATAAAAAATTTAAAACAATTCCAAATTTTAATTTGAGGGTCTATTTTTATTAGTTTGTTTCCACGTGGCAGGAGAGGCCTCGTTTTTTTATTTTATAAATGATTGACTTGTTACGAGCCAGAGGCAGAGCCTCCCAAAAGTCTCAGAAAGGCCTCGCTGTTAATTCAAAATCCAGAACAAATCCAAGACACAAATACTACAAGGCGGGAAAAAGCTACTTCCCAAAGTCGTGGATTTCTTGGATACGACCAAAACTCATTTATTTTCGACCAAAAAATACCAAAACTCATTTATTAATATTTAATAAACAAATAAAAATTAATAATATCATATATTAAAATAATAATTAATTTTTATTAAATAGAATTTCTAATATAAATCCCACCAATCCCATTGCTTAAAAAGGGAAAAAAAGAATAAGATTTTTTTATTTAATTTTTAATTATTTTTTTAAAAATTCGTATCCCATTTCCCAACGTTTCGTCTTTCTCGAACGACAAACAAGAAAGCACAGACAAGAAGGCCGTCCTTCTCATCTCTCTCTCTCTCTCTCTAAAATCTCGGACCTCAAAGTTTTTGCCACTAAAAATAGGAAAAATACATTGTTTTTTTGCTTTGTTGTTTATTAGTATTGTTTTTGTTATTATTTTTTTTTTCACTTTTATTAACGGATCGGCGCTGAGAAACTTGGGGTTTATTCATCTCCCCAGCATTTCCAAATATTTTCCCAGGAAATTTCAAATTCCCTTTCGATCTCGAGCCTCTAGTTCGATATTTTCGCGATTCGCATGTCACAACAGGTTCGTAATCCTTTTTGGTTTACATTTGCATTGCTGTGTAATTTTCCATGGAGGAGCTAAAGGGTTTTGGGGCCGATCTGGTAGCGGACGTCTCGTGTTTTTATTTTTATTTTTTTATTTTTATTTTTTCCAATTGAGTCCAAGAACTGACAATGTAGCTTGGTGGATTTATGTTTGAGGGTTCGAAAGTTACGGGCATTTCGATATTTGGGATCTTTATTGTTTTATTTTTTAAATTATTTTGAAAATTGGGAGGATGTTTGGTTGGTGAGAAATCGGGTTCTACAGTTGTTCGGTGTTTGTTTTCTTTGCTGAAGAAGATAAAGTTCAAGATGCAAGAGAAAATTTGAAAAATTGGGTACAGTTTAGTGTGGAGTTTCTTAGATAAAAGTGTAGGACACGAAAAGGATCTGAGTAATTAGAGCTTCTATTTCCCTTTTTCTTGTACCTCGTTTTCTTTTTAGCATTTTTTGTTAATCTTCTTAAACCTCAGGAAGCTTCATATTAGAGTTAGCGGCTTACCTGTGGTAATTTTACTAAGTTATAAGCATCATTTTTGGAGTAGCACTTACCTTATTGTCGCTTGTTAGTCCTTATTGTTATCGAGAACAAAAAAAAAAAATGTCTTATTCAAGTGTGTGAAATTGGTTATCTCGTTAGAATGGTATACGAGTATAACCCCCATGATGAGGTGAAGTTATGAACACTGTTCTTTGAGTGCTATTGATAATCTTATGATCTCCCATGTCGAATGCTCGCACAACCATTTAATGTTTTTGGCTTCTGGACATTTTTATACTTACTGTTGTGCCATCACTTTGTCTTTGTATGTGGACGGATTTTTTCCTATTGTTAGTATGCATTATCTTTGTTTCATTATAGCTCTGTGTCTATATTGACTATGGATGCTGTTAATTCTTATAGGATTAATCATGAATATCACGTTAGAGTCACAAACAGGTGAACAGTGGGGATTTGAAAATTCAAATGGAACCGTTAATGAGGATGCTGGAGGAGAACAAAATTATGTTGTCATATTTCGTGGTAATAATTATCTGGAGTGATGTGCCTATAGCTTGTTAATTCCAAATGCTTCTTTCTTGACAATCTGCCTATGAACTCTGATTTTTGTTTAGGCAACCAGAAATCATCTCTGGTGGAATGGTTAAATTGTATGGTTCCTCATTTGAGATTGCCACTGGGAGCTTCAGTGGAGGAAATGAGGGCTTGCTTGATTGATGGCACTGTTTTGTGCACTATTTTGAATCAACTCTGTCCAGATTGCATTGAGATGGTTGGTTTGCAATTTTGTCTGTTTGTCTGTCTGCTTTTGGCCTCTTTTGTCACTAATTCGTTCTATACTCTATGATTTTCATTATATGTTCTGTTTTTATCTTTTTTTTTTGGGTGCTTTTAATTGCATAAACATGGTACTCTATCTTGGCTTTCTCGGTCATTTTTTTATTTTAATTTTTTTCCCATTTTAGGAAAACAGTTCTGATCCTGATTTCACAAACGTAAAAAGGTTTCTTGTAGCTGTTGATGAATTAGGTTTGCCTAGCTTCAAACTGTCAGACTTACAGCAGGTATGTAAAGATCCACGTTCCCTTCTCTCTCCCAATTTATTTATTTTATAGTAACTTATTCATGGGTGCTTGCCAGTGGTTTCACATCAGTGTAAGCAATCCCATTAGTTAGGTTGGTTGAGACCAAGTACATTCTGATCAACTTTGCCTTAGGGTACTAGGTGAGGTCTATTGGGGAGATCTGAATTATGGCCTTATGGGCAATATTTTGGGTGTATACACCAAATTGGTATAGAACCTTCAACCTTGATAATCTTTGTTTCACAATTAGCAAACTGAAGATAAAAGCAAAATCATATTGCTTAGACTGCACCCTGTTAGGTCCTTGGTTTATGTAGACTGTCTCAGTTGAAATTACCTTACACTTGTTTTTGATGTAAAACTATTTGGCACTATCTTGTCTACTTTTAAACTTCTCTGAAATTAATTAGTGGTATAAGATTGATTGCAGGGATCAATGGTGCCAGTATTTCATTGCCTTAGCACGCTGAAGGCATCTTTTGATTATGGTGCTGGGGGAGAGAGCAATGAAAATCATGCAAGAAAGAGATGGGACTTTTCAGAGACAGGATCTTTGGAGGATATTGATTTTTCCCAAGGTGACATGTCAACCTGTGGACAAATTACTGGGCATTGTCCTGTTATATCAGGTAGATTACTATTTTTTGAGTCATTGGGGTGAGATCTTAGTCAAGTTAGACTGCAATTTGCCAGTTGAAAGCACAGTAACAATTATCTAGCTATCCAAGTGAAATTTGTACATATGCAAAGCATCTTTCTTTTCACGATTTGCAGTGTCACTTGCTGAGTGTGTGTACATATTTCAGTCTGAGCATCATATAATTTTTGACTTGTCATCTAGTAGGAAGTAGGAACAACCTGACATCCTTTTGTCTCACTTCCTACTTGGCTGATAAATATATAGGGCATTGTTTGAGATTGGCTCGTCAGCCAGCTTGCCTCAGAGCTAATGCTTTAGCGTGGTTCATATCTTCTTGATAATGAGCTCTTGTGATATTTTGTAATTTTAAATTTTATTTTTACGACTGTAAATCATTTTTGATGCCTCTAGTTATGTAATTTTCTTTCAATTTTTTATTTAATTATTTTAACAAGATTTTAGAAACTAGTTTACTTCTACTGGCTAGATTTTTAGTTGGATACTTAATCATTAGGGTTAAAAATGCTGGCTATACTAAGGCTGCTATGATTGTGCTGTATGTCTTGATAGTGATTCTAGTTTGACTTCTCCAGAGCTTCCATTAGCACAACCCTTGCAGGGGTTGAGCAACGAAAGTGTTGAGAATTCAATTATGTGCATGGAATTAGGCTTATATTTTGAATTGAATTTAAAAACAAAAATAAAAAAAATTATAAGATCATTTGGTTGTGATAAGAGCCCAATTTTTTATTTTTTTATTTTATTTTTTAACCTTGTGAAAGTAGCTTACTAGATTGCGCCCCTTATTTCAGTATGCCCTTATATTGTAGTCAGCATCTGAATTCGTTTAGTCTTTTTGAGTTTGTTATGCTGATTTAGCATTTGATTTTTTGTATTGCTTACTTTTTCAATTTCTTATGTTTCTTCTTTCTTGTTTTAAGAGTTATCTGCCCATGAGGTGTTGCAACTGAAGCAAGCTGCCAATCTATCTGAAGATAAGATTTTGGAATTGATAAAATCAAACAGTTTTGATGTAAGCTCTCAAACTTTTCTTTTTACTCCTTTTACAGTTCTACGAAAAATTAGCAATTAGATTTCTAATTTGTTTATAGTTTTTGCAACATTGCCATTAATGTTCAAATATATAATTAATTGCCTTATTTCAAATGTTTATTTGTTTAAAATGGATTATATATCAATGTTCACTAGGAAATAATGATATGTACAAATTAATAAGCTTTTGTAAAACATATTAAAAAGTTATTTACTGCT
The DNA here is from genome assembly GCA_003254975.1 of Ochetophila trinervis. NCBI lineage: Eukaryota > Viridiplantae > Streptophyta > Magnoliopsida > Rosales > Rhamnaceae > Ochetophila > Ochetophila trinervis. The sequence goes on along the minus strand of QANX01001047.1, from coordinate 12,329 downwards.
ACAAGGAGTTACATTATAGTAGTAGCATTTTGTTTATACTTGAATAGATTTTTCTTTTTAACCGTTGCACAAGCAAAATTTTTTTAGGACGAGGCATCCAATCCTGCAATTATGCTGGTATCATATAGAATTGTGATCAAGTTTTTCTTTTGTATTTACGAACTTTTTGATACTATTCTCATGTATGTTTTGAATTTTTTTTTTGCAGAATGCGTCAACTCAATCGCTTTTCCTAGTGGTTAATAGGATCCTAGATGATAGCATTGAAAGAAAGAACGGGGATGTTTCCAGTGTATGTCAATGAGAGGATGCATGGATATTTACTTGGTTAAAATATTCTTTGTTTTCCCTACTGTAAATTTTTTGTTTTATCTCTAACATGTAACTTTTTTTAATCTTTGCTCAGCGTGTTGCATATCTGTTGAGAAAGTTTATGCAAGTATTTGAGCAGCGAATCTCAAATCAAGCACAGAACTTGAAAAATGTAAGATACTGTGTTTCCTTCAAAAGAGAACGTTTTTTTCATTAACCTGCTTATCAATTTTGCATTTCTATTGTTGAATGCTTGTAGCAAAACAATCTCTATAGGGCTCGTGAGGAGAAGTATCAATCAAAAATTAGAGTACTTGAAACCCTTGCAATGGGGACTACTGAAGAAAATGAGGTATTGAGTTATAGTTTTCAGTTACTCATCTTGTTATAGAAAAGCACTTATATTTCACTTCCCTAATAAAATTTTAAACTGTTCTTTCTTTGTATAGGTTGTTTTGAACCAGCTTCAGCGTGTGAAGGTGCTCATTCTTATCATAGATTGAACAATATTGGAATATGTATCTTATGTTTTATTTCATGAATTTGTTCATTTTAGAAATCAGTGGTTTATATTTCATTCATTGTAACATGGTTTTTTGCATGATTTATGTTCTGGTAATTATGACCTACTATTGTTTACCATAGTTAGCCTAATAAAATGACTGTTATTTAAGGATACTTGCTTCCTTTCTCAGGCTATATTGATTTTTCACTGTTGAAGCAAGTTTGTGTTGAACCTCTTTGTTGGTAGTGCTTATCATGATGTTTACATGGATTTTAGGCTGCGTAAATTTACATTATGAATCTTGTATGCTTTGGTTATGAAAGCAAACACATTCTTTGGCATGGTTTAAGTAATAATTCTATCTCTTAAGTTGCCACATGTCTGCTTGAAAAGCATGTTTGGCCTAATTTGTTGAAAATGAATAATTCCTTTATATTTTTCAGGTATAATCTTTGAGATGCTGATAAAATAATAATATTTGAATGTCTAATAAAGACTCTAAATCCTTGATTTTGTGTGTGGAGCAGGATTAAATTTTATTTAATACGCGATGTAACAGATTAGTACTAGTTTTATCTTGCTTGCTCTCCTACATTGTTTTTATATGTTTTTGGTTGTGCAGAATGAGAAATTTGAAGTAGAGGAGAAGAAAAAACTTGAAGGTCAGGATGTGGATAGAATAAAGAAAGAAAAGTATCTTAGTGACATGGAGATTTCTACACTAAAACGAGAACTAGAAATGGAAAAAAGTTTGCATGAAAGTCATTATCTGCAGTTGGAGGAAACCTCTAAGGAGGTGAAAGTTAAATTGGAAAAGCAGTTAAAGGAACTGGAGTGTCTTCTGATAGATTCAGGGAAAAAAGTCAAAGAACTAGAGGCATTCTCTGAATCTGAATCGCGGAGATGGAAAAACAAGGAGCACATTTATCAAAGCTTTGTAAATTTACAATTTGAAACTTTGAAGGTTTGTCTAAACTGCCATGAACCTTCACATAATTTGTTGATGCAGTTACTTTATAATTCAAAGTTTATTATTTTGTTAGGAATTAAGGGCTTCTTTGGAGTCCATAAAGCTTGAAATCTCGAAGAGCAAAAAAAGTTGCTTTGAAGAATTTAATTACTTGGGTAAGAATGATGTTCAATGGCTAAAGTTCGCTTTTTCAGTTATTGTATTTATCCTTAATTTTTTTTTGTCTGGAAATTTCTTCATGATGTATATGTTTTACTTCCAATAGGATCAAAGCTTAAAGTACTTGCAGATGCTGCAGAAAATTACCATGCAGTTCTTATAGAGAATCGGAGATTGTATAATGAGGTTCAAGATTTAAAAGGTATATATAGTAATATAGTATACCTTTAGTTGCTTGGCTAGTTTCTTGTTAGCTGATGATGTTTGTATTACTTTCCTGTAGGTAATATTAGAGTGTACTGTCGGATAAGACCATTCCTTCCAGGGCAAAGTAAGAAGCAAACCACCATAGAATATATTGGTGAAAATGGTGAATTAGTAATTGCCAATCCCTCTAAACAAGGAAGCCGGAGACTGTTTAAATTCAATAAAGTTTTTAGTCCTACATCTACTCAAGGTATTTATTTACTATTTTATTTAACAAATGATGTTTTTTGTTCTTGTCGGTATACACCTTTATAAGTACTGTTGCTAACATCATATGTGAAAATGTCAACAGAGGAGGTGTTTTTAGACACTCAACCGTTAATTCGTTCTGTCCTTGACGGATACAATGTCTGTATATTTGCTTATGGTCAAACTGGCTCAGGAAAGACCTATACAATGGTGTGCAATTTATTTATATTTTCTCAGATAAAATATGTTCATATTTCACTCTCTCTTATTCATATATTATATTTCTCTCATTGCTAGAGTGGGCCAAGCTTATCCTCATCAATGGACTGGGGAGTCAACTATCGAGCATTGAATGATCTGTTTCAAATTTCCCAGACCAGGAAGAGCTCTATTTCTTATGAAGTTGGTGTTCAAATGGTTGAGATATATAATGAGCAAGTTCGTGATTTACTCTCAAGTGCAAGCTCTCAAAGAAGATATCCTTTGTTGTTAGTTCCTTGATTCAGTTGAGATTTAAATCCTCACTTTGCCTTTTACTGTTGCAGTTTTGGTAATGATTATATGCTTACATATTTCTTTATTTGTTTGGTGCTTGATAGTTTTCAATTTTAAATGCTCTGTATAAAGATATTGATTGTTTGTGCTACACTGAGTGTAAAATTATTTTCCCTTAACTTGCACACACTTGGGATTTGGAATACTGCCCAACCAAATGGGTTAGCTGTACCTGACGCAAGTATGCATCCTGTAAAATCAACTTCAGACGTTCTACAGTTGATGCACATTGGGTTAACAAACAGGGCTGTTGGTGCGACAGCCCTAAATGAAAGAAGCAGCAGATCCCACAGGTTTACTCTCTGTCAAAGTTTGTTTGTCCATCTACATTGCACATTAGATTTATTTCTTAAGCATATTTTGTTTAACCAATTGATGCAGTGTTCTTACTGTTCATGTTCGTGGCACGGAATTGAAGACAGATACTATTCTGCGTGGCAGTCTACATTTGGTGGATCTTGCTGGCAGTGAAAGGGTAGATCGCTCTGAAGCAACTGGAGATAGGCTTCGGGAGGCACAACATATAAACAAATCACTATCAGCTCTAGGAGATGTAATTTTTGCTTTAGCACAAAAGAGTGCTCACGTGCCATATAGAAATAGCAAATTAACTCAAGTCCTTCAGAGCTCTTTAGGTAACTTTTCAAATTGTGGTTTTGATATTAGTTTCATATTTCAAAATGTCTATTGATGAATTCTTTACTTTCATGATTGTAGGCGGTCAAGCAAAAACCCTTATGTTTGTACAGCTTAATCCTGATGTAGAATCCTATGGTGAAACTGTAAGTACATTGAAGTTTGCAGAGAGAGTTTCAGGTGTTGAATTAGGTGCTGCGCGGAGCAACAAAGAAGGAAGAGATGTTAGAGAACTCATGGAACAGGTATGAAGTTAATCACCACCTCTATTTTTTTTCCTGAACACGTCTATTCCATTTTCCTACAAGATGTTTCATTCCAGAGCTTGAAATGAATCTAAGTAGGAATTCCTAAATCCTCAAACATTTTTAACTGGAAATTAAATAGGTTAATTTGATGCTGTAGCGCATTTCTTATGGACCAATTGGTTGTCTTGTGGAAACGTCAGGAATCTAATTATTTACTAGATATGACTTTTTATGTTGTGTATTTGAAGTTAAAGAAAAATGTAAAAGAAAGGATTCACTGTCTGGTATCATGTGCTATGTCATAGATGCATTTGCATTTGTATTGTAATAATTTGTAAGCCTTGCTGTTGATTTGGATGTATAGCATTTTAAACTCCAAGTACAACTGGTCTTTGCATTTCTTTTTTTTGGGCTGTGAATTGTGCTTTTTGTACATTTCTCCTTACTTTTCCTATGCATACCTGTGTTGCTATTTTCCTCCTGTTTACAGTCTAACTGTTCCCCTCTACCTGCAATTCATGTTAAATTATCTATTGTTTTTTCCAGGTTGCATTCCTTAAGGACACAATTTCTAAGAAAGACGAGGAGATTGAACAGTTGCTGAAGGCCAATAATGGTTTGAGGCGTGGAATGAGCCCACTGAGATATGGGTCTTCATCTCCAAGAAAAAGTTCACTTGCGACTCCTAGACAGAACCATAAACTGTCGGGAGGAAAAGGATTACGTTTATTTGATAAAATAGCTTCTGATTTTGACAACTGCTCGGAGTATAGTGATAAGCATTCTGAAGCTGGTTCTCAGAAGTCAATGAATGGCTTTAGACATCAGAAGGATAATTCCTCTCAGTTCAAGCCTGGAGGAGATGCAAGTCAGAATTTAACTGAAGATTTTGAACTCTTGGGCTTTGGGGATGCAGATTCAGAAGAACGATTAAGCGACATATCCGATGGTGGTCTTTCCATGGGAACAGAAACTGAAGGTTCCATTTGCAGTGTTGTGGAGTTTACTCTTTTCCCTGAAGTTGCAAAACCAGTGCAAGACACTAAAGTTGAGAACATAGATGTTAAAAAATCTCAAGCTGAGGTAACAGAAACTGAAAATTTACAAGCTAAAATGCCTCAACCTGAGAGAATTCTGGCGTGGAACACTCAAGCAGAAAAGTCACAATCTGAGAACACAGAAAAGTGAGTGTTTTCTATTTTGCTCCACCTCAACCTAGTGCCCATTCTCATCATATTTGTTTTTCTGTTTTGTCCATCTTAATGATCACCAAGCTTCATAGTCCTATAGTGGTTTTATGTCTATAAAAATGCTTGACTTGGAAGTTGTTCCTCTCACTTTGCTTTGCTGATTATTACGAAACTTTTGAACGTGTCTAATGTCTTGTTATATTTTATCTGACTTGAAGCAGGCACAGTTTACCATCGAAACTCCCGAAGCCCAATCAAAAGCTTGTGCAAACAAAATCTTCTCGATTGTCATTGGCCAAAAGTTCCTCAAAGATTTTGCCTAGTATGTACTGTTTTTTTCTTTCACTTTGATTTGAATTCTAATATTCGTACCCTTACCTCATTTTACTTTTAAGTTTTAACCCCTATTTTCAAATTTTTTTTTGGTGATGGATATCAGGTCCTAGGAAAGCTGTTCCTAGCAGCAGCTCTTCCTCATCAATGAAGAGTTCCAAACGATGGCAATAGAATTCGTAGAAATACTGTGTGCGCATTCTTGATAGGATACCATTGTAGTTTGTATAAACTATTTGCTCCCCATTTGTCTTTATATTTCAAGAGGCAATTGGTTATCTTGTAATATATCTATTTAAGGATGATAGTTAAATGCTTTGTTTTTTTGTACTTATTTTTTCCTTTTTTATGAGCTTGTTTGTAGTCAGTTTGATTATAGATGCTGTAAGATTCTGATGCATATCACCTATTCCTTGCACTATATAATTAGATTCAACATAGAGAGTAATTTAAAGTAATTTAATGGCCCAATCAATTATTCCCTTTTGGAAGGTATTGTTATTTTTCGCTTTAGGACCTTTGGTTGATGTTGCTGGCTAGGGCTGTGCGCGAAATTGGAAAAAAAGACCAAACCAAACTGGTCGAGTTTGGCCACCAATGATTGGTTGGTTACATTGTAAAACCGATTACACTGAGCCGGTCTCGGTTTTGGCTTTTCCAAAACTGCCGGTTAACCAAATTGACCGACTGAATTTTTAATTAATAGATATTTTATATTTTATATATATATATATTTATTATATATATATTATTTTCATATATATTATCAAAAATAAATTTTTATATAATTTATATTTTAATTTTATGTACTAAAATCTAAAACACCCAATTCCTCTATAAATTTCAATCCCTAATTTTTTTTTCCCTCTTTACTCATTACTCATCAGTCCTCCCTCATTGACAATAGGCCTGACAATGTGTCGTGTTGAACCGTGTTCGTGTCATGTCGTTTTATGTTCGTGTTAAATTTTTTTCTACCTGAATTTAACCCGTGAAGCATTGGTGTTGAACCGTGTTCGTATCGTTTCGTTCTGTATTCGTATCGTGTTTAATTTGTGTCTACTAAGCTTAAATACATATTTAAATGATATGATAAATTTCTTAAAAAAAAATATTAGCATACTAAAATTCAACATAATTAATAACTGTGAATTCAAAATATGTAAAATATTACGAATTAAAACTATATTAAATATTTATCGTGGTTAATAAAACAAAATATGCATTACAATTGCCAGGTTAAAAAATTCAAAATATTATAAACAAAACTAAAATTGTACATCCAATATAAGTAATAAAAAAGATAAAATCTAAAACAAAATATCAATATATAAATAGATATAAAAATTATCATTTTTCAATGAAATAAAATATGAATTTTATAGTTTCCTAACAAAAAAAATAATGTAAAAAGTTAGTTATAAAAAAATAATTAAATTAATATTTTTTTTATCGTGTCTTATCGTGATACGTCGTATTAACTTGTTTCAACTCGTTTTAACTTATTTTTTTTTATCGTGTGACATTGATATCAACTCGATCCGATATCGCAGATCCAAACCCATAAATTATCATATTGTATTATCGTGTCGTATAACATTTTGCCATGCCTACTTGACAGTCGACTCTTTCCTTGTCAGTCCTCTCGGCCAACCATCCTCGTCTTCTCTGCAAGCAGGAAAGTGAGGTTCTTTCTTTTGTTTGTTTATATATTAAAATAGTTTTTGAATTTTATTGTTCTTTTGGGTATGCTTGCTGGGTTTGTTTCAGTTTTGTTGAGAGAGATGTTTGACTCTGAGCCATGGAAATTTCTTAAAACCCATTTTGTATATTTATGCTAGAACAGAGTACATCTTTTCTTTATCGTTTCTGCAAACTTATAACCAATAGCACTGTTTCTTTCTACAATGCATGGGAAAATATATTTCTAAACTAAAAGTTAAAAATCCCTTTATCTAGTTTATAATGACCAATAAGTTAAGTTTTTATTTTTATTTTTTATCAAAATGATTAAGTTTGAATTTTAGATGTAATGGCTTATGTAAGTAATTTGGCCAAAATAGCTCAAAAAAAACAGACCAAATGGTCAACAGTCACAAAATAATTCCCAAAAAAATAATATACAAAATCTTAAAAAAAAAAATTAAAAGCCCAAAACTGTAGCAAGCCAAACCGACTGCTAACTAATCGACTGGTTTTGCATTTCTCAAAAAAATTTCAGTCCAACAACCGACTGACCAACAGTTTTTTCCAGCGCAGTTAATCAACTGAAACTGATCTAATCAACTGAAACTGATCAAAACCGGCTGACGTGCACTCTTGCTAACGAACACATAAAAATCCTATATACTATAGGTAAGTAAATGCGTGCAAAAAAATTGACCAACTAATGAAATCGACTGATCTAAAACAATCCAATTAGTTTGAATAGGTTATTTTAATATAATTAGATTGTATCGGTTTTGAAAATTTAANAGTTAATTCGGTTCAGTTTTTAACATTAAAAATTGATAAAACCGATCCAAACCTAATCGATTACCTTATATATTTTTTTCAGGCAGCTCAACATATATAAAGTAATCGATTATTTATTCTATTATTTCTTTTAATCATTTATATGTTATGTTTTGAAAAAAAAATATAATTTTTAAACAAAATTTAAACTCAATAAATTTTGGCATAAAAAATAGTTTAAACGTTAAATATTTAATGTAAAAATGCTCAAGAATTAAATTTTAAAAAATCTAAAAAAATTAATAAAAATTATAACCAAACCGATCTAATCTAATTACTAATCAAATTGGATTTGATATATAAATTGGATTGGATCAGATTAAAAAAAATAAAAAAAATTATTAATTGGATCAAATTAATTATTTTCAAAATATATCCCAAACCGAATAATTTTTCTTTTTATCTAAATGGTTTTTCAAATAATTTTGAATTCAACATTATAAAGATCACAAAATTTTTTGTACATTTTTTGGAGTCAATTATAAATATAAAAATAGCTATTTAAAACTTCATCTTTATAACGGGTATCCCATATTTGTACCAAACCCCAGTTTGAGGATTAACGGTAATCCATACCCATTCCAAATCCGTTAGTCTTATAGTCGGTCGTGTTTTCTTCATTCTTTGAATTTGGATGATCGGTAACTATTGTTGGAAATCTATTGATGAGTATTTTCATCTCCATCCAATCCTACTCTCAAATCCATGCTTATAGTGGCAGATCAAAGCTTCAGTTGCTTTCGGCCACTGTTGGACTGGCGACCACCTAAAAATTCATATTTGTCTCCTGTTTTACAATACCCATGTCTTTTTTTCACAAAAAAAAAAAAACAAAAAATACATTATCCTAGACTTTCCATTGAAGGACTCTAATTCTGTTAGTTTATACTATTGGAGACATGAAAATAGTGGAAAATGGAGAACCACGTGCAGCTCACTTGGTATTTTAACGGAAAGCCAAACAGAAAATTAATTATGACCTAACAGTGCAACGTAAATGCCGAATTGATTGGTAAAGTGAGAAAAAAAAATATATAAAAGCAAAATGCAATGATGCATAGATTTTGGAGAAACCGTAGCAATAACCCTTTTTGTTAATTGCATAAAAATTCAATATAACCTGCTTTTTCTTCATATATTTTCTAATTTAAAAAAAAAAACAACTTTGCATTTTATTTTTTGATTTGGAGAAGAGATTTTTGTATGTAAAAAATTGAACTTCTGACTGTGTACTAGGCCTACAAATACAAATACTTTGCAATTTTAAAAAGAAAACTATTCATATTGAGGATAAAATTTCTAATAATTTTTTTCTATTAAGATTCACATGTCATGTCACTACTATTTTTCTTTAGGAAATGGTACCAAAAAAAAAAAATCTTTAAAAAGAAAATGTTAAAAATGTTATCAATATGAATGCCTATCAATATGTATGAAACTCCCATAGTGATTTTCATTTAGTCATAGATGTATAACTATTGGAACTTTCTATTTTGTATTGAATTTGTAATATTACTGAGCATTTATATTGTTGTAACCTATGATCTATATGAGCCTATATATAGTGACTTTGTGCTGAAAGAATGATACACACATAGTGAGATGGCAATGTATCTCGGCCCTTTCTCTATTCTCTTTATCGTCAATATTATATTGTGCAAATGTATATTGTTTCTCTTATTTTATTACTTTGTTGCTAATGGAGAAACATAAGTTGGAAGAAAGATAGAATTTGACCATAACATTTATGTAGAGGTGTGACATGTGCTATGATGGTGATCAGAAGTTTGATATATATATATACATATATATATTTATATATGGTGCAGAGGTACATCATTTTTCAAGTTTTATTTGATTTTATATTGAAGCAGATTTGCACTGTGTTTGTTTTTTTGTTTGTTTGAAAGATGAGTTATATTAACCAAAAGGACAGTGAATAATTGCCAGAGAAATTAGGAGCTAGCTCTGAGGCTAGAATCTTGATTCCTAATTAAAGCACCCCGGGGGGGCGCAAGTCAGGGGTGAAAGTTTCCAAGATAGAGTTATGGCCGCCCCATTTAGCCACCTAATTTGCAAGCCTATTCCAACTTTTAGGGACTCAAACAAATTTAACAGCATTGAAAAAAGATGAAAATGAAGGAATGTTTCTAATGAAACCTGCAGCTGCCCATTGAAGAGGGAAATGAAACAAATTGTTCAAAGCTTGAATGACCACTTGAGTATCACTTTCACAAATAATATTTGTCCAGCCTTCTAAGGCTGCAAAGTTGATAGCTTTGAGGATGGCCAGAGCTTCGGTGACTTCAGGTATGTCCACGCGACATTTGTGAATTTGAATTTTGACCACTTCACCTCGAGGATTTCTAGCAACCAGATCCAAGTAAGCCATTCCATTCTTGATCGAGGCGTTGCTGTTGATTTTGATAGAATTTCAGGGGGAAAGGTCCAGGTTGGAGGGTTGATGTAATGCCTTGCCAATGGGGCAACCGATAGGTTGGCTTTGGACTCATGGAATCTATCATTCAGGAGGTGAACACTTTCCTCTATGTCAAAAGTTTTATTTTGGTAGATGAAGGCGTTACGGGTTTTCCAAATGAGATCAAGAGTCAAGGAAGTATAGAAGAAGAAATCAGAGTTATCCTCTTCAAGAACAAAACTGGCAGAGATGTGGCTGGATTTATAAGGCAATCCAAATACCTGGGGAGGTTGTTTAGCTAGAGGTGATCCCATCTAATACTCTAAGGGGAGGCAAACCAAAGGGATTTGGCCACTTGACATCTCCAAAAGAGGTGGCATTCATCTTCCATCTCGTTGCAGCCAAACAGGCAGTTGGTGGATAACAAGGGAATGTTTCTAGCTGTTAGGTTCCAATAAACAGGGAGGCCAAAACGAGATAGCTTCCAAAGGAAAAAATTGAGCCTATCATGAAGGTTTGAGGACCAAAAGGAGCTCCACCAGAGGGAGTGATAGGAGGTGTCCTTGTTAAGGAGCTGCATTATTGATTTAACTGTAAATTTGCCAGTTCTAGTACCAAGCCAAATTAGAGAATCCTCATCTTGAGTGTTTGTCTAGTAAATTTTTTTTTTATATTTGAGACCTTAGTAGGGTTGAAAAGATCATTGAGACGGGTAAAATTCCAGCTTCCATCTTGAAGCAAGAGGCTCATGGAGGAAGAGTGGGGGAAATATTTGTGTTTCAGGATTTTGACCCACATGAGGTTTTGAGAGGCGGCAAAGGACCATGGAACTTTGCAGATGAGGGAGTTATTTATGTGTTCCATTCTCCTCAGCCCCATACCTCCCCTACTTTTGGGCTTACAAATTTTACTCCATGCAATAGGAGTCCAGAAGTGGTTCTTTGAAGTGGTACCTGCCTAAAAGAATTTTTTGGCAATGCTATCAATTTTACAGTTCTAGGTGAAGGGGAAGAAAAAGGTAGACATGGAATGAAATGTGATAGAAGGATGACCGTGTTGATAAGAGTGGTTCTGCATGCCTAAGAGATGAGCTTGGCTTTCCAACCTTGAAGCTTTGAGTTCAATTTTTTTAAGAGTGTCTGTAAAACCTGTAATATTGTTCCTCCTTGGAAATAGAGGATTTCCCAGAGTTGCACTATGTTTTGGACAATTATTTTTCCTTTCTCATAGCAGAGTTATATCACTTTGTTTTGTTATAGTATTTATATATGCTATATAATGCATATGAAAATGAAGTTCATATCTTTTATTTTCTTTCTACAAGCTCCTATTAGTTTTAGTGGTATATGCATAAAAGAATAACAGACTTTATTTGTAATTTGTGATAGATGAAAGGCGTTTGACTGATCCTGCATCTACCTTATGTTTAAATAGCTTCATTTCTTAGATTCAAGGTTTGTTTCCCCACTTTGATAAGTTTGTAATTACTTTATTATATATTGATAGTATCACTTTTGTTCTTACTCCAGTAAGTATATTACTGTGATAAACATAAAGACGTTAACATGTATTCCTTGCTCAAAATGGTATTGTTAACCAAAATGGTATTGAACAAATGAAGTACAAAGATTTGAATAAGACATGGTATGATAAATTATTTTATTTATTAACATGGTAAGATTTGACAAGTATTCCTTGTTCGCCTCGCCTTAGTTTTATGGATTGTAGTATCCATAGTATTAAATTTAATTTGATAGTATATTTAAGATTATTTTACTTTTGAAGGTTACAATATTAATAGTGTTCTATTTATTCAAATTTATTGTTATTTATTTTGGGCTATATTGAAAATCTATAATAGAACTATAATATTGATTGGTTGTAATGATAACCAAATGACAAAGATTTTCATTATGTCCAATTGGATGAAAATTATTTATGAAACCATTGATATTATAGAGCATGACCACTTATTTGAGAAAATAAAACATCATTAAAAGATTGCTCAAATAGTATTTTTTTTTATCGTTAT
>QANX01001046.1:0-30619 GCA_003254975.1 Ochetophila trinervis | reverse complement strand
AAAAAAAAACAAACAAAAAAAAAAAAAAAAAAAAAAAAAAAAAAAAGCTGATCTTGCTATAATGTACCAACCTGTAAGAAGGAGGATTGTTTGGCCAAAACTTGTAGTTGATAGAAGAAGGAGGCCAAACCATATGAAAAAGATGATCAACCCAAGATTTTTTCCCTTCGCTATCCTTTTGGAGTTTGGTTCCATAGCCTTCCATGGATTTAGAATCGGGTGGTTTGGCATACACTTCTTTCTCTTCCTGCGGGAGTTCAAAAAACTCTTTCCCAACCTTCTGCAACTTGCTTATGAGCTCGTCGGGAATTCCATGGTTGACCACCTGGAATATCCCCCACTCTCTGCTCGCTTTCGCTATGGAGCGCACGCGGTTTTCTTCATCCGGGTCGCTCAGATCGACGGTGGGGATTTCAGGGGCTGGACCCTGAAATGTGGTGATGGCAGGCTGTTCTTTCTCTGGCCTGATGAAATCTAACGGGATTGAATTTGTGGTGAGGGATAAGGAAGCGATGGCTTGGACTCTCTGAAACTCCATTCGGTGACGATGACCTTTGATTGATGGTCTTGTTCGGAGGCATTGGAGTTTAGCAGAAGCATATTTAAAGAAGACGATGAACCAAACCAAACCAAACTTACCCCCAAAAAAAAACAGAGTGGGAGTGACGTGGAACTATATGGTTCACTTTTTAGAGTTACCAAACCACGCGGACAGAGTGGGTTCCTCTTTATTATTCAGAGAGAGAGAGAAGAATGGCGTGGTGTATTCCGTTTCCATGAGCTATTTGAGTTTGCATTAACACTTTTTGTTTTTTTTGTTTTCTGTTTTTTGGGATTTGTCTGCACTCCGCAACAACTACGGCAAAAACAGGGACGTTATATATGTATATAAGTAGTCGTATATATGTAACGCCTTTTATACAAATATAGTTTTGATTTTAAAATGTGTATTTATTTTAAAATTTATTATATTTTAAAAGAGTTTAAAAATATAAATGTATTTAATTCAGAATTCAGATAAATTAATACAAATAAAAAAGTATTCAATTAAAATTTTAATAAATTTTATAAAATTTTATTAAAATCTAGATGTATTCAATTAAAATTTTATATAAATTTTTTAAAATTTAAAAGTATTTAAAAATTATCAATTTTAAAATATTTTAAAAAATTATAAATTTAAATGCATTCTATTGGATTTTAAAAAAATTTTGTGAATAAAAAAGTTTAACTGAAATTTTATATATTTTTTATAAATTTCATTAAATTTTATAAATTATATACCGAATTCATAAAATTTTATAAAAATATATTAATTTTTTTAAAATTTACAGTTCAATATAAATTTATTAAATTCTGAATAAAATAAATAATTTTAAATTTTAAAATTCAATTGAATTTTATGGCCATGACCAAAAGTTGAGTTGGGTTGGCAAGGATGTCGGGTACTGTCCAAGAGGGCTCGGGTTTAAGTGCTCACCATCCGGTGGGTCGAAGACACGAGACATTTTATTTTATTTTATTTTTTTACAAATGTCCACGTGGTATCTTCTCTAATGTGCCGTGCCTTCCGTTTTAAAATTAATAATCTATACCCACTTAATCAGCAGTTAAAATCTTAATTATCAATTATATCCTTCGCATTTTTATATTTTTTTTTCTCCTCTTTCTTGGACACGAAAGGAGTGCTATTTTTGGGAAGGAGATGGTACAAAACGCTAGAGATACTAAAATAATAGACAAAAATCATTTATTTTAAAGTGATGAGCATGAAACATTAACTTCGGAACCACGTGGAAATTTCTTAAAAAAAAACTTTCATTAATCATCAAAAGAAGACTGCAAGGTGTCACCTTTATTATTCAAAAAATAAAAAAATTGGATTGTATGGATTATCAATTTCGGTGTATTATAATAACTCATTTAATCTAATAAATATATGATATGTTAAAAATATTAAGCGTATGTATTTTATTGGTTAATTTTATAAATTGCAAGTAAAGGTATATGAGTATATCACACTGGATTATTCTCTTTTTTAAGGAAAATGAGTATGTGTTTGGGCAAATTCCATCACAGTTTCAATGTTGTATATATGTTTGTTAATGGTACATTAACTTGAAAAGTCATGTAATTTTTTTTATGCATGTTGTTATTGTTGATATGTTATTTACTAGTAGTTTTCATTTTTATTTTCAATAATTTATACATTTTAAAATGGATGTTTAACTGATAATTTTTTGTATAATATTTGTTCAAATTTAAACATTGAAAATTTAATTGGATTGTGTAAAAATTGGACCCAAACTAAACCAAAAAAATATAATCAATCTAAACTGGTTAAAGTGAAATTATATTCGACAATAAAAAAACTCACTCATATCATATTGGATTGGTTTGGATATTAGAACCCATATCCAACCCTAGATAATACTTGCCTCATATTTTGACTTTCGATTCCAAAATTAATTTTTTGCCAAAGTTTCGCAGATCCATGGAATTTTTTCAACATCTCTGATTGTTTATCACAAAGTCTAGATTAACCCAAAACCCCCAACCCACAAGGCCACAACCTATCCACACACACATATGTAATGTGTATTTTATCAAAAAAAGAAAAGAAAAAGAAAACAAACAAACATGTACAAATAAGAAAAAAGAATAATATGTAATTAAATTTTAAATTACTTTTATGTGACTAATAAAAAAAAATTACCTTTACCCAGTAAAAATTGATCCCACAAATTTTGGTAATTTTTGTTTTAAAATAATTATTTTAAGAAATTAAATTAAGATTTTTAGAGGAATAAATTTATATAGAAAAATTAAAATAAATTGTTATGTAAAAACCATTTACAAGTTTAATAGGTGTTAATTAAAATTATAAAAAAAATATGTTACTGGATACATAATTACTTTTTTATATTCATCAGATTTAGAAATTGTTTATACATTACAAAAATTTTAAGCTTTTTTATAATTTTTTATTTTTTAAAATTTTCAATTTTTTTCTCTATTTTTTTCAAACGTTTTAGATTAAAATATATATATATATATAAAAATTACGCGTTGCACATAAATTGCACGTGAAAGATAAAAACAACATGATTTAATTGTTAATGACGGTAATATTACTGCAGCAGTGCATGAAGTTAATAAAGGGCGTGAACATCAATTTTAAAAATTAAAAATAATTTTTTCTTACATTTAAAGTGCAACGGTATAAATAAGCTTAATTTTAATTGTATTATAATAGGACTGTGGCTGAGCAAAATGAATGTTTATCTAATTTGGGGCAAATTCATTGGCCCAAATATATGGGCTTAGCTTATTTACTAAACGGGCAAGTCAAGCCCACATACACAATAGCCATAAGATCATCAAGACCACCCTGTTCGTCCAAAATCCATACCATTCCAATCACAAAAGAAAAAATTTCTCACCTAACTGCAGAGAAAAACATGTGGTCGTCGTCGTCGTCTAAAAACATATTTTCAGGGTTAATTATCTTCTCTATGTCGGCCTAATTTATATGAATTTAAATTTTACTCTGAACAAATTAATCAGATTAACAGTAAAATACAATATATAATCAATGCAGCAAAAAAATAGATAAAATGTGACAGTAAATTATTTTTAAAAAAAATAATCAAAACTTGAAAAAAAAAAAAAATACAAAGGCCATATTATTTAGATGAAGGGGTTAAAAGAACCCAGGTAAAAAACTCCAGTAGCTATACATGTAAAGAATAGCTAACTGATCATTAAAAGTGTACATCATAAACAAAAATAAATAAATAAATAAAGATCCAAAAAGATAAAAAAAAAAATGAATACAACAATATATATTAATTATATAGAATGACTCAGTAAAGGAGTCGATCAATATCAATAAGTCCACGGTTCGGAGTTGCAGAGCCACAGCAACACAGAAAGAATTATAACCTCAATTTGAATTTACAGCTGCTATCTTGAATGCTAATGACATCATTGGCAGCGACGCTATCGACCTTCAAAGTGCACTTGACTCTAAACTTCAACTTCGGAAGCTTCAACTGTCCGAGTTTAATCTTGATCGGCTGATCAACTCTGAGGTTGAGAGGAACATGTCCTGTCTGCTGCTGTTGCTGCTGGAGCGAAGACAGGAGGCTGGTCGCGTTCTGAGTCTGTCCGGACAACGCCACGACGAGCTGAGTGGTGTTCTCGTGGCCCTGATAGAACTTCGGCAGAGCTCCTTCGCAAAGCTGCGTTCCGTCGTACGAAACGCCTATGCTGCTTCCGCTTTCGTAGTAAAGTCCGATCTTCTCGTTCGGGTTTCTCGCCGTGATCGTCACGTCGAATGTCGCCGACAGGCTTCCGTCGTTGCTGAGGTTGAACTGCGCGACCTGAAGCTTGTCGACGGAGTATTTAGGGAATTTTGGCTTGAAGACTAGGAAGAGAATTCCGATGGTGATTCCGATGGCGACGACGGTGAGTATGATGGTCAGGAAAGTCCAGCACATGCACTTGCACAGGCAGCTTCGCTTCTTCTTCGGTGGTTTTGAGTGCGTTACCGGAATTGTTCGCCGGAGAGGAGCGTACTGTTCGGTTGCTGGATCGCCTTTATCGGATCTGGAAGCTCCTCGGGGCACCAATGGAGCATTCGGCGACGGCAACGGGGACGACGATGGTGGTGGTGGTGGTGTCTCTACGTCGTGACGGACTGGATGGATTCTCTGATTATCTGCCATTGGTCGATTAATTTGCAGTGAACTCTCTTCCTCTTCCTCTTTTTCTAATTCCTTTAATTTCTTGCCCTTTTTTTCTAGATGAGTATCTAATATAAGGTTTTGTTTAGTAGGTGAAGGGTTTTGTTATATAGAGAGGAGAGAGAGAGATGGTTTGAATTGAAGCTTCTTTTATTGACTTTGAGAATATTAATGGAGGTTAGAGCGTCGGCTTCTTGGAATATTATGTGTTTGGGGAGTTCCCACATGATAATATTTGTTTAGCATGAGTACAAAATATTCCACGTGTGCTAAATGAGATTTTATATATATATATATGTATGTTTATTTTTTACACGCTAAGGAACTTTCCCTTAGTTAATTTCAAAGCTATTCACGCGTTAACTACGTATAAGACCAATCTCTCTAGTTAAAGTAGAAAAAAAAATTTAACTTTAAACATAGAAATGAGAACAGAATATGTACAAAATTTAGACATTTTCTAAAATAATTGATCTTATATATATATATTGTCTTCTCCGTATTCCATTTTTCTACAATTGTTATAAGCATAAAGTATAAATATATTAATTAGTAATATGTTTTTTTATTATGTTTTTCATAATTAATAAATGGTTAGTCAATGGATAATTATAATACATTAATGTAATATCATATAATATATACATAAATCAGCATCTAAAAATTTTTGTTGAAAAATATACGTTTGTCTAAGTATGTACAAAATTGGTATGTACGTCCACACGGCTTTAACTTACAACATGAGAAATATTGGAGCCGTATTGCTTAAGAAGCCTTCCGAAAATTCGTCTAATTGTATATGTCAAGAAAAATAATAATAAGTCTTTGAAGATTCGTATGGACTCATCGCATGTCAAGTTTCTTTTTTCTTTCCTTTTTTTTCCCCTCTGGCCAAACAAATCAGGTGTTATTTAATGTGACATGTTTTTAGCTGAGAGCTTAAATACCATATAGTATTAGGGATATTTGATATTGTCCATATATATATATATATATAAGTATGAAGATAGTCATTGAGGCTCAGGTCATGACCTCACCTGAGATCATGAGGATATATAGGGAAATCCCTCCCTCTTGAAACAAACATTAAAGTGTACGTGGTAAATAAGAATAAGATAGTAAGAAAATTAAAGGCAAAAAGATGATGGAAAATTAAATAATAAAAACAGGGAAAAGAAAAGTATTGTTGATTACTTGTACAAGTACTTGAAGGGTTTACGAAACATTGCAATGACATTAATGGACTTATCGATCGGGGCATGCATTCGTTAGATTGCAAGGAAACTGTTTTGTGTTTTTTGGCCTCTTTTCATCTCCTTAGTATCAAAGTTTCATTTAATGAAAACCTTAGAATTGAAGGATCTTGCAAGAAAGCCCAATCAATTTTCCTTTTTTTACTATCAATGTTTTTAATCTTCACCTTAATTAATTTATTAATGTGAGGGTATAAATAAAGCAGATTTGTATATTTACATAATAATATTTTTCTCGTTCTATATATTAGAGAGCCAAAAACAAAAGAGAGTAACTAAACCAATTTTTTTTTTTCAATCTGCTCCTCCAACTTCTTAATTATTTCTAATTACTAGTTCTAAATCAAATTCAGTATTATTATAACATTTTATATTTCCACTAGGTAAAAAGAATAATATCAAAGATAAATTTTCTTTTATGAATATTAAAGATAATTATAGAAATAAATAAACACAAAGCAAGCATCTTATAACGGGTCAATGGGTTCGATACAGTGGCTCCGAATAGAAGGTTCCAATAGATGGATTAAAAACTGGGTCTGATTTTGAAATAAAATAGTTTTTTTGGTAAATGATTTTGAAATAAAATACTGAATAAAGACAGAGACGCTCACATGACATGACCAAGTCAAACATGCAATTGGGTCGATAATGTTGCCTTCAATGACTTTTTAATTTGTACGCTTCACCCCAATGGCTCTATTTTTCTAAAGGGAGGCTGGTTTCATCAACTAAAGTCCTTTGACTTTAACAAACATTTCATTCTCAAATTTTTTTTTTGGCTAAGAACATTTCATACTCAATTTAATGAGACTATATATAGCTTAGCTCATCTCCAACAAAAAGTACTTTTCTCATATTAAGATATTGTTGCTTCAAATGCCACCACTATCATTAGGCAAAAAAGAATTAAGTAAAATATTCATGATTTGTTGAGCAACCATACTATCTAGCCTTTTTGGGTGCAACGTGTTATATAGTCCTTTCTGTTTTAGTTCTAGGCGGAAATATAATTCTGTCATGTTCTGTATATAAAGGGATTTTTATAGGACTCAAATAGGTGGTATATAAGTTGGGTTGGTACAAAATCTATAGCACTGAGGATCCAAACTCATCTAGTTTGCTAATTAATTTTTTAGTTTTTTTTTTTTGCAAATTATATTGAGTATAGGTCATGACTAAAGTAACTCGTTTATTTGATAAGTAATTTATTTGTATTTTTTGGAACAATGGTAATACACAAACCAATATCTCAATGTTACGTGGTACCAATTTTAATTCAATTTATGTTTTTTAAGAAAAAAAGAAAAACTTCATCTTCCTTCCAAACAGTTTCTTTGAAGAACTTTTATTTTAAGAGGAACTTGTGGAATTTCATAATGTAATGAGCAAAAGCCACAAATAATGCCAAAAGCTAATTGAGATTTGGAATTTTGTTAAAGTGATGGATATTTGAATATTTTTAATTCTGCTGAAGTTTCCTTCAGATATAAGAATGAGTAGAGTCTCAGTATGGTTAAATGAAAAGAACAACCATTATTGATGAAGGAAAGAATCATGTTTCAGATGAAGTTGTAATTCAGTAAGAAGAAAGAGATAAGAAAGAAAAAAACGAGTCTTTTTTTTTTTTTGTTTTTGGTGAAAAAAAAAAAAAAGTCTTGCACTTCAAAGACGAGATGTATTTTATGATTTTATAAGCTAGTCATATACAGTATTTTGTAATAATTATGAATGAAAAAAAAATTGAAAAAAAAATTTCAAATTGTTTCAACAACAGCATAAATTGGATAATTCAATTAGAGTTATGTGGTTAATGGAAAAAGAAATAACATAATTTCTCAACGGACAATAATAACTATGAATTTTTAATTTTATTTTTTAATTACAAAAGGATATGATTTGACCGAGATGGCATTATAATTTTCGCTTGCTGTAATTCACACTCTAATTATGTGGTCAAGATGGTTACATGTCGCCAGTGGAGGCAGGTTCACTGGGTTTTCTTACTCTGTTTTCTGAACGACTGTTTCACCGAACATGACGAAACAAAATCCTAAACAGCACCACGAAAATAAAATTAAACAAAATCAAAGAAAATGAGTTGGTGTTCCTCACCCTGTTGCTGCAACAGTTATATCATTCAGATTCCGCAGCAAAATCGGCGATATTTAGGAATCAGGAAACGAAACAATGACTCAATCAAACTCCATTTCTCCTCCTCCTCTTCTTCTTCTTCTTCAATTTTCACCGGATACTCTGTTTGTGGGATTGGATTCAATGCTATTTCACGCAAACCCATTAACAAAATTGTCAATTGCACCACCTCAGGTACTGAAACTGACCTCCCAGACGTCGATTGCGTCGGTACAGGCCTCAACGTCGAGTGCCGAGTCTCTTCTTCTTCTTCGTCGTCCGAGCAAACCCCGATCGAAACCGAAATCCAGGACCAAACCCAACAGACCCTTTTGTATATACCGCTAGAAGAAGCGTGGGAATGGGCGGTGTTGGTCTCTCCCTTTTTCTTCTGGGGAACTGCCATGGTAGCCATGAAAGAAGTGCTTCCAAAAGCTGGACCTTTCTTCGTCTCGGCCTTCCGTCTCATCCCTGCTGGCTTCCTCCTTGTTGGATTCGCTGCCTCTCGAGGCCGACCCTTTCCTTCAGGACCTATTGCTTGGCTTTCCATTGCTCTTTTTGGACTTGTTGACGCCGCTTGTTTTCAGGGGTTTCTTGCTCAAGGGTTGGAGAGAACATCCGCTGGATTGGGTAGTGTAAGTGGGTTTCTTAGAATTTCAGCACTTTTTATAGGAATTGTGCCTATAATGGTTTAAGTTTCAAGAAAATGAATGAGTAAACATTTTGGAAAAAAAAAAAATTAGCATTTCAAAGTTTCTTTTTGTTGGTTTTAGATGATTGAGTTTTCATACATTGCAGGTGATAATTGACTCACAGCCTTTGACAGTGGCTGTACTGGCAGCCTTGTTCTTTGGAGAGTCCATTGGTTTTGTTGGAGCTGCAGGGCTTGTGCTTGGAGTTGTAGGGCTTTTACTTCTTGAGGTAAACCTTTGATCCTCTGCGCATAAATGAAATTTTGTTTCTTTGCATTATGCTTTCACTTGGATTGCTTTAGGTGTTTCTCTGACTTACGATTCACCAATTTATTTCTAAGAGCTTTTATATAGGAACATTCATCACTTCTTGTTTAGTAGTATTGCTACGTGTATGCTTAGCTCTGTTAGTAGTTTCCCTTTTATTAAGCTTACACTGGAAATGGTGAATAGTTAGAGTAGAAACAAGCTAAATCATTATATGAAAAGAATATTTTCGTTTTGGTGGTGATTATGAAAATATGCGTAATGTAGTGCCATCATTTTTTCTTTTTAAATTTTTGTCCTCTCTTTTCTACTAATATTTAGTTATTTGGTTTCTTCGAGTGATTTCCTTGTTATGTGATGCTAAGAATTCTTCTGCAGGTTCCTGCACTTTCTTTTGATCAAAGTAACTTTTCATTATGGGGAAGTGGTGAGTGGTGGATGCTTCTTGCAGCTCAGAGCATGGCAATTGGCACAGTTATGGTCCGCTGGGTTTCCAAGTATTCTGACCCCGTTATGGCCACTGGATGGGTATGTTTTATCTATTCAATAATTACTTACTATTTATCATATTATCGAGAAAAGAATTCAAGAAAATAATGGATCGTGTAGGGACTAATGCATGCTATTTCTCGCAGCACATGGTTATTGGTGGTCTTCCACTTCTTGCAATCTCAATTCTGAATCATGATAATGCTTTCAGTGGGAATCTCGGGGAGTTTACAGCAAATGATATATTAGCACTCCTGTATACCTCTATTTTTGGAAGTGCTATAAGCTATGGGGTGTATTACTACAGCGCAACAAAAGGTTTTCTCTCCATTTCTTACTAATTTTTACTCTTTCACTAAAATTTCAGTAATCTTCGTGTTGCCATTCTAGAAATACTTGGTGCATTTCTCTTTAGATTTGACTTGCTAATGCATTTCAGGTAGCCTGACAAAGCTCAGCTCGCTTACATTTCTAACCCCAATGTTTGCTTCAATTTTTGGGTAAAATATTCAATTCAACCATACAGGGATACTGTTAACACTCACCTATCTAGTTTTGGATATAAGTAATCACCCATAGATGATGCTTCTGTCTAATCACAGGTTTCTATATCTTGGTGAGACTTTTTCACCTTTGCAACTGGTAGGCGCAGCTGTTACAGTGGTAGCAATATACATGGTTAACTACAAGAGTAGCTTGGAATAAATCACATGGTTGATAACAATGCATAAACTAAAGTATCGAGGTTGGCTGGCTAGCTGGATCTCATGCCTCTTCTTGTACTTGGATTTATGAAGATGCATATAGCCTATATTTGTGCACAGCTTAGAACTCGCATTGAAAGGATAATGACAAGGTCTATACCATGGATGTGCTACAATTACGGTAATTACAGGTCCAGAGCAATGCAATCACAAGCAGTAAGAAGAGTATATTGTGGAGCTGCTGGAGCTGATCTCCAAGGCCAATTTGCAAGTAAACTGTTGCATGTAAAGGGTAGCTTCTGATTAATACTTTTTATTTGTAAAGCAGAGCATGTGCTCTAGGTATTCAAGAACTTTGTAACATTCCCTATTACAAAATGAATCTGGAGTTTGTTTGGCTCTGGGACTTCAATTTAATCTTTCACAACCAAAACCAGATAAAAAAGAATATGACCATAAAGGAATAACAGTCTTCTTGCCAAAATAAGCTGACATAGAAATGTGGTCCCTATTATGAAGTTGTTGTCGGCCAGCAACTTGTGCTGGAGTCATATTTACGACCCTCAATTTAATTGCTACCAGACAACTCTTGTGAAAGACTGAAATCCTACTTGAAATCACAATTTTTTCATTTTTTTTGTTCTCCTTGTACCGTATACTCTATTTAATGCTCGTCAAAAAAAAAAAAACATTAGAAAATGTGTAAAAATCCACAATACATATAAATCTCATTGGATTATTAACTATATTCGCATCTCAAATTTGCTTGCATTATTATAACGTTTATATCCAAAGAAAAATTAGTTATAATAATTGAAGTTTTAGATTTTTATAATAAGTGGAATTTAGATTCCTGTCTGTGGTTCAAAATTGAATGAGCCTTGGAATTCACAAAATAATGAGCAGTACTCATTCCCATTCCCTTTTGCTACAGTGCAAAGAAATAATAAATTCACTCTGCAAGAAATATAGTTCACATGCATGGGAAAATCAATGGCTTTGATTCCGATTTCTAAGCAAAGCAAATAATAATAAAATAAAGTGGTTGCAAGTTTGCAACAACTCCAGGAACAGCTGAGAAAAATAGAGTTCTCTTCCTCTGAAAATCCAACTAAAAGAACTAATACAAAAAACTGAAATAATGAAAAAAAGAAAAGAAAAGCCATTTTCACTACTACGAGGAAGCAGCAGCTGCAGCAACAGGAAGAGCATGAAGACCTTTAATGGCGGCTCCTCCGAACCTCCCACGCCCAATCCCTCCATTTCTTCTTCCACTCACTCTCCTCCAAGCTTCTTCTTCCGCTGCTTCCGCTTCTGCCATTGCCATATCCAAGCTCACTGGGCTCTTCCCACAGTACTCCTCTCTTGTATTCGACCTCGAAGTCCAGCAATCTGTGGAATCAGCCGAGTTGGGTTCCCAAGAAGAGGACGAAAGGTTCCATTGCTGTTGATGAACACTTCCACCAGCAAAGCTGTTGCTACCCGAGGATTCTTGGTCCTCCATGTCTTCTACTCCTCCTCTTCTCACCGTCACATACTTATGGAAGCTTGGCTCAGTCAGATCATCACTGCCTATTACCTCAGATTCCACAAAGGGGTCTTTCTCCAACATGGTTTTTCCGACAAGGTTAGCATTCAGTGAGTAGTTATAGCCATTGCTCGGCGGTGGTGGGGTTGTTCGGTCTTCGGAGAAGGCACAGGAAAGGTTGGAACTTGTAGTGGAATTGAGATCGGCAACAGCTTCCAGAATGGAGCAAGCTTTGCTCACACATAAAGGGAGTGAAACAACAGTGGAGTTGGTGTTGGTGGTGTTCTTTTGGTGGAAATTCTGGATGTCTTCAAGCAAAAGTCTTGTATAAGATGGTGTTGAGTTCAAGAGGTTTTCTGGGTCGATGTCTAAATCTCTGGATCTCCGGGAAGATCTGGTTCTAGTCAGTGATTGTGGTCCGGCCATTGGAGGCTGAGCTGAAAGGTTCACAACCTTGTTCTTGTTGCTGTTGCTGTTGTTGTCCATTGTTCCTCTGCTGTTTGTTCTGTAGTTAGAACCACCTTGTGGAACAATATTCATGGTTCTGTTCATTTCCACATTTGGCTTCTGTATGAATTTGGAGATGAATTCAAAATTAGTTAAGCAAGATAGAGACTTTTACAATCAAAAATAATAATTGGGTAAATATTTTTTTGCAGATCTTTGTTTTAAGCTTACCTGATTGAGAACAATGTGGATTTCTTGATCTTCCTGATCAGCTTCTCTTTTGAACTTGTTTTGCTGTGACCGATTGATATTGTTGTTGTTATTGTTGTTGTTATGTGGTTGTGGATATTGGAGAGAATTAGTGTCAATTTCGCTGAGTGGGTTCCTTCTATAAGGAGATTGATCTGCTTTTCTTGATGAGTTACGGCTGAGTGAAGGCTGTTGTTGATGAGCTTCGTTTGATGGTTTAGCAATGGCGTTTGCTCTTGAAGGAGACTGAGCACGAGGCGATGCAGCTGTCCTCGAACCCGCCATTGTTGCTGCTTCACCAACATTTCTCTTCACAGAAATCCTCTTTATTGTTCCATTGGTGGCTGTTGCAGATTGATCTCCATTGTTGCTCTTGTCCATCACCAAGGAAGAAATGGTGGCAGGGACAGAGACCATCTTCCCAGGCCGATTAGTACTTCCGGTATTACCACCGCCATTGCCGGTAGCAGAACCGGAATGGTTGTTTCCGGTGGTCTCAGATGACCGTCTTCCAGGGGACCGACTAACCCGTCTCTCTCTGCTACTGGATCTCTGCTGGCCGTCTCTTTCCCTGCTCGGAGTTCTTCTTCTTCCTTGAGAAGAAGGAGAAGCTCTCGAAGATTGCCGAGTTCTTTGCCTATGGCTATGGCGTTTCTCTGCTGCAATTTCATCACCGTCAAGCTCGTTGCTCTCACTTTTCTTGTCGTCGAAAGCAGCAATGGCGGCATCGTTCTCGCAGTGGTCGAAATCGTAGCTCCTTTTCGAACCGGAATACTTCCTTCCCCGGTCGCAATTTGCCGAAGAAGAGGCAGCTTTGCCGGAAGAGCTCCGGCTGAGCCTTCCACACTGTATGAGAATGGCGTCCAACTCTTCTTTAGTGCAGCTCGAGGTCCTCACACCCACTGCTCCCATGGCCGCTGAAGAAGAAACCTTGTTTTCGATCAATTCAGCAGAAGCTACTTCAATTTGCGCAGAAGGCGAAACAACCCCATCGTTTTTTGCTCCGATTTGTACTCCGTTTTGCTTGAAAGATGGGTTTTTGGAATCTCTTTCTCTGCTACCTTCATGGCTCTTTCTGTGTTTGATGACAAAGATCTCCTTCTTCACCGTAGCTGGCTGTTCTGCTTCAGCTTCTTGTTCTTGCTTTTCCTTAGCCTTGTCAGGTTTCAGCTTCGTCTTCGCCGTCTCAGTGCTGTCAGATTTGGAGGACTTGATGTTGTTGTTGTTGTTGCTGGGTTTGCAACTGTTTAGATCCGCCATAGCTGCCTCTGAAGAAACAGCAACAAAAGAAGAAGGAATAGTAGGAGGAAGAGAAGAAGAAGAAGAGGGTTTCTTCTTGCTAAAACAAGTACCCATTGCTGAGGAAAGTTTTGAATTGTTAAGAGACAAATGTGAAGAGAAATTTGAATTAGAAGAAGAAGAAGAAGAAGAGATAAGGGAAGGAAGAGAGGATTGTGAATGCGAGTAGCCCAAGAAACATTTTTTTTTGTTTTCAAAATGGCGTTTTGATTTTGGGGTTTTCCATTTCATTTAAGGAGGAGAGAGAAAGAGAGAGGAATTCAAATTTGTGATTGTGAGAAAGGGGAGGGAATTTCCTGAAAGAAATAGAGCCGTTGGATAAGTATTTATTTTATTTTTATTTTTTTCTGCATTATCTTTTTCGCTGAACCCCTCCAAGGCTCCACCACTAACTGTAGTATTTTATGGCAATTTTACTTAATTTATATAATTTTTCTTACAGATGCATTTTCGAATTTTGGGAATCTTTGTTGTTGAATGTATTACTAAGAAGAACTAAAGAACCATTTCAAACTTCTCTTCAACGGCTATATTGTCTCGGATCCTTGTTGGGTTTTGGGTCAATTGAGATGCCCTTTTTCAAAATTCATACTCAAGATTCTTAATCAAGAATGATTTCAAAGACATACTAAACGGTCAAAGCCCTTTCATTTGTTTCTTTTTTCCAAAATAAATAATATTTTAGTTAACAAGGGAATAAATGAATGGGATAGTTATGTTCGAAGAATACAGAGGTAATATTACAATTTTATTTTTATTTTTTTTAATAATGTTTTGATTTTGGATCTAAGTTATACACGGAAAAAAAAATAGTATTTCTAAAAAAAAAGTGGGTTTTATATGTTTGATCCAACTTGTAAAAAGAAAAGACACTTTACAGCATAATTAGGATGTGTGAGCTAGGATATTGGCAATTCAATTACAATTGTATATGTTCACCAAAAAAAATAATACAATATGTATATATATTCACAAAAAAAAATAAAAATTACAATTGAATATATAATATTGTAATTAAAATCTAACAAATTCAAGAAAAATAAGAAAAGAAAAGAGAAGTTATTGTACTCATATATTATTCCTAGTGTGATTACATTACGTTATTTGTGGAGTCCACATAGAATCGATACTCATGCTAGTTACGGTGACTGTAATACCATTGATATATCAATAATTTTGGCATGAATATCAATTTCTTGACAGTTTCTGAAAAACATTTGAGAATTTCGAAGCCAACTTTTCCATCAAAGATTAAAGTATCATGTTTAAAAGAAAAAAAAAAGAGAGAGTAAAAATATAATAAGAAAAGCCCTGTTTCTTTNTATAGCGTATGCTATCAAATACAATTATCATTATACTATTAATTTAAAATATATATAATTTTTTATCAATAACAGTTTGGACAATATTATAATGGCAATTGCATATGTTAGGTTACAAATGTACTGTCAAAAATCTAAAAAATTTAAATTAATTTAAATAAAACTTCAGAATTTGAAATTAACTATTTTCATTAATAATTGTTTTTTAAAGATATTTAAGTTTCATTTTCTGGATTCATTTGTATATGCTAATTGACAACTATCTATCGCTTACCGTTAATTTGATTGAAACAGAAATTTAGTGTATTTGAATTGATTTGTATTGTAATTATTAGTGTGTTAATTGCCCATATGGCGCTAGTTTTAACACTCACGTCATAGTATCCCATTCATCCAAAAAAAAAAAACATCATAGTATCCCCATTTTTTAATGAATAAAATTGCATTAGGAATGCATCTAATATAATTTATTGAGTATGAATGGCTTTATTCGCTTATTTTTTAATTTTTTTTAATGTTTTTGGCTGTATTATCGTGAATTACATTTATTCAAAATATCATTCATCAAAAAAAAAAAAAAATCAACATTTTTTCAAAATATTTACTTTCTTCATAATTATTATTGTAAACGTTAAAATTTTGATAGAAGACCTCTGATGACATTCCCACACCAAAAAGGACCTCTGATGTGACATTCTGTGGCAGTATTTGCTAATAGTGAACAGCTAGGTTTTTATATTTATATTTATTTTTATTTTTATTTTTACTTTTACTTTTACTTTTACTTTTACCTTTACCTTCTTCTTTTTTTCCCTAATTTTTGTAAACTAATTTTTTAAATTAAAAAATATTGACTTTCTAAATTAAAAACCATGAGATATTTAGAGTCCTTAGGTCGTATTACGCCCAATTTGGAATTTGATTGCAAAAAATCTAGCTAATAATCTAAAATTACGAATTATCATATGAAAATAACAAAATAAACAACAATAATAAAAGACTTTATTGAACTTGTCTTCAAAGTCTTCGCACTTTCTTCAAAATCTTCACACTTTTTGGGGCTGCTCTGGGCTATTCAGTTTGATCATCTTGATATCTTTGGCTATCATTTTTAGATTGTGATTTGAAGTTCCACCATGTCCAATACCATCCCATGCACATTTTGCAAATCTATCCATTGACTTCTTATCAATGTCTTCACTGTTG
Organism: Ochetophila trinervis; assembly: GCA_003254975.1. Classification (NCBI taxonomy): domain Eukaryota; kingdom Viridiplantae; phylum Streptophyta; class Magnoliopsida; order Rosales; family Rhamnaceae; genus Ochetophila; species Ochetophila trinervis. The sequence goes on along the minus strand of QANX01001046.1, from coordinate 14,282 downwards.
CTTCTACGGTCGACCTATCAAACGCCTCCAATTCAACCCCAATCCTCAGAACTTTGCTCACAAATTCAGTGTTCATATTCTGATCATTTGCGTGGGGCCAACAGATCAATAGAATTCTGGCCATGATACTGTCCAAGATGGAGTTCCAACCACAATGGGTCAAAAACCCACCTACAGCATTGTGGGCCATAACCTGTTCTAGTGGAGGCCCAATCTTCTATATACCCATTTTCCTTAGCACCCTTTTGAAGTAGTTCAGGTAATATCACATTATTTTCTCCTTCCTCTTCCAATATAAGATCTGGTCGTACAATTTTACCAACAACAAAAAAAATCTGGTCGTACAACCCAGAAGAATGTGTGTCCACTATTCACCAAACCATGCCAAAATTCAAGCAATTCAGAAACTGATCTTCTAGCCAAAGTCTCAAAACTTACACAGAGCACAGATCTCAATGGCTGTGAATCTAGCCAAGCAATGCAGTTTCTCTCTGCTTTCCAAAGAGAAGCATGGGATGCGTGAAGAGGTCGAGCGTGTAAATTTTCTCAAAGTAGGTTTGATTCTAAATTTTATCTACCTACCTGGTATCAAAATACATATAATTAAGTAACATATTTAACAAAGTATAAATAATTGTACGACAATTGCTTAGTAGAAAATCTTTGTATATATAGAGGCGTTAAAATATAATATATAAAACAAAATTACCTGGAATAGGAAAGTTACCTTGTTCTGACATTCAATGCTAATTCAAACTTCAAAGTTGTTGTTCAATTTCTTGGCAGGGCTTTTCCTAAAGCTGTCTCTCTGTTTTAATATCTTGTCAAATTGCTTGGCAGGGCTTTTCCTCAAATTGTCTCTGTTTAATTGCCAACGTACTCTTCTGGCGTGGTTGTTGTATTCTCATATAAACTGCAGTATCTACTGGTCCAATTTTAGGTTTTCATTAATGTTGCTACTATCAAATTACAACGATTTCTATATATTTCATATAACCTAATTTGTTTTATATGATTTTGTCTGTATTATCATTAATCAACATTTATGAAGAGGTACGAAATATCTACCTTCTTATAAGTGTACCACTGACTTTGCACACACACAAAATAAAAATAAAAATTGGCGTATTTTCAGTAGGGATGTTCTTCGCTGGAGTTGGTTGAAGAAATAAACCTAGCAATTTCAATTACACAATTTTTCCCCTCTTAACTATTCATTTAACATGCTCTTCCCAAAATGCCCTTTGTGTGCGGGTATGTAGGGATTTACAGGTTTAAGACAACAACAAAAAATTGGAAAAAAAATGTTAAAGGAACAGTGAAAATCTACAAAATTATGCAATTTTGAGATTAAATTTATTTCTTCAACCATCCCAGCAGTGTCCGTCCCTACAAATAACTCAAAAAACTTTGTTGGTATGAGGCCCAACCCACAGTCCTTGATACGTCAAAAAGAAACAAGCACTGCATGACCAATAGTATTATGGCTTATCAAAAAAATTTATTATATTTACTTATTAAATCTATATGTTTAAATATACAATTTTAAATATTCAATATTTATATAAATTTATATCGTATTCAAATTTACTAGATTTAGAACCAAGGGTCTTGTACCAATAAAAATTATCTATTTAAAATATTACTCATCTTATTTAATTTAAAAAAATATTATTATTAATTTATCCTTTTTTTAAAATTTTTATGGGTTCTTTCAGAGAATTTAGGGTATTTCCTTTTCTCGGTATATAAAAATAATATTGTTGGCTGTAATAATTTTTTTTTCCCTACAAAAACAGATATGTTTCCCAATAGTATTATGGCTCCATGAGCATGCCGCGGCAATAACAGTATGAAATTATCAAAGTTCTAATTCCTAAACTCAGAAGTGTAAAAATTCATGTTAGCAAAAAAAAAAAAAAAGTGTAAAAAATCAACTAGCTTTTTTTAATAAATTACCAACGCCGTCAATGTTGACTGCTAGTAAACTGTTTTAAATAGTTTTTGTCTTAATCAATTACTCAATAATTATGACTGCTAGAGACTAGAGTACACCGTTTTAAATAGCTTCTGTCAACATCAATACCTTAAATAATTGACAATGCTAATATTGAAAGGGAGGATGGTGAATAATTTAATATGGTCACCATTTAAATTAATAATTACTTTGGTAATTAATATTTTTTTATAATAAATAATATTTTATGAGTAATATTTAGTTTATAATATATAATTTTAATTTATATTAAATTTATTTTTAAAAAAAATTTAAAATAAAATTTCAAACAAAAAAATTCATTGCAGAAATTCCTTTCTTTTTATTTTGAGGGTGATGTTAACTTGATTCTACTTCAACCTTTTGTTGAGCAAGCTGCTGCTGACAAGCTTGCCTGTTTGGCTGCGTTGTAAACTAGTGTTTCCCCATTTTTGGCTTAATGCAATTAATATCCCCCAAAAAAAAAAAAAAAAAAAAAAACCAAACATGTTGAAAGTTGAAAATGGAAAATACAGTTGAAATATTTTAAAATTTAGTGTGAAAATCATTGATACTCTTGCACACTAAACCGTATTGGGTCGTAATTTATATTTTAAATAATTTTATTTTATTTTTTAGAATTTTGCACTCGGAACTAATAAACATGTTTTTTTTTTCCTCTTAAAATGGTAAATAGATAAAACAGGTAGCATGGGGTAGTAAAATATGAGCACTTTATTTATTTATTTTTTTGTCCATTTTTCTCTCTTCCTCCTTCAGTTCAACCCAAATCAATTGAATTCAATTTATGTAAATTAAAAAAAAATTAATCAAAACTCTAGTTGAAAAATCAAACACTATCACCGCCACCACAAATTTTTCAGACACCATCATCACATTGATTTTTTTTTAAGAGATAAAGTTAGATGACGACATACCACATTCCCATAAATTTTGCTTCCGAGACCACTTGGGCATCGCTCTATGTTTATGTCCTTTGAGAACCATCATATTTGAACCATCAACTGTACGGATAAATTTAATGCCTCCATCATTACCACCAAATGCTAACATGGTTGGTGATTTGTTAAATGTAAAGACACCTAAGCCAAATTTTGTACGGTTTTAGAGAAGTTAAAAGTAATTTTTGAAGTTTAAAAATTGTTTCTGAGTATTTAAAAATTTTTTTAAAAATGTTTTAGATTTTTAAAAGCCTTTTTTAATGAATAGCTTCTTCATAAAAAAAAAAAAAATTCGTGTTGTCCATTAACCTTCTTTTCCATCTCCTTGGATTTAAACAAGAGCTTTCCATAGTCTGGCTAATAAAAACTTTAGAATCGTGCTCCGTTGTGGTCGTCATAATTGCTAGTGTTGGTTTCGTCACCTTCAATACCATCCCAGAAAGTACTCTGGGCGCCAGTGGCAAACCAATTTTCAAAAGGCAAAATGCTTTTCAATTTTTCTCCATCTCATCGTTTATCGCCATTTTTTTCTCATTCACTACCTTAGTCATATTCCTAGCTATCATCACCTCACGGTTCCAATAGGACTCGACTGGGAAGCTTTTTCTAGATTTAAAGGCATAAGGTAGAAAGACAAAAAGGCAGAATAAAAGCCAAAAATACTCTTCAAAATATTTATTTTTTCAAAAATTAAAAAAATTAAATTGGAAAGCTAACGGAGACATGTGATACAAAATATTTTAACAAATATCACAAAATCAATTGAAGTGTTACAAGCTGACCTAGTACCACTGTTTCACACAAATTTTTCTTTCCCACAAGTTTTTCTCCAAAGAAAGGGTTGAGGGATTAATTTAATTGGTCACAAAGGAGACTAAACAGTAAGCTATGATGTTTGTGTCTATGAGAATTGAGATTCTCTATAGCCCTCTCTCTCTCTCTCCCTCCCTCCCTCCCTCTCTCTCTCTCTCTCTCTCTCATTTGTGATAACATGAAATGCTCCTCAAAGTGACCAGACATTGAGTAATCCTTATCAATAGAAAGATAAAGAGGGTGATGGATGGAGATGGCGGGATCAAAAGTGAGTGACAGACCTGATGTAAAGAGATATGACATTTTTACCCTTGTTTAAGGCTCACGTTTTTTTTTTCTTAAATGAAATAAGCATTGCATTTTGGAGGAAAAGCACAGTGTGTCTACTTTCCCAACAATTAAGTTTTCTCATGGCTAATGACATTTTTAACTTCCAGCTAAGCATCCACATTCCAACAAATTATCCCCACCCTCTGGCTTTATCCAAACCAACTGCCCATTTTAAAGCTTCAAGTTTTGCCACGTAAAGGTGAAGAGAAGCATGAGTCTAGAATTCAAGTTGAATGAGCTGTCCTTGATCATCCTGAACCACCATCGTGAAAGCATACCGAACTTCACCAATCGCAATGTCAATATTGATCTTCAGCTATTCCAGGTCTGGGGATTTCCAAAATTGACTACCCATAATCTCCATAATAGTTGGTTTGAGCGAGCAATAATCCCTAGCTTGAACTCTTTGACATTTCTCTAGAAAACTTTCAAAGCAAAATTCAGGGTCACACGCCCTTTAAAATTTCGATAGTTTCTAAGATACCAGATGGTATGAAATAGACTAATCAAAAGCAAAAACAGGAAATCATTGTCCAAAAAACCACTAGCAAACTCCTCAGCAAGTGCAATCCACAAACAATAAACTGAATCAATAAACTAAAAGATGGCCATTTGATTTTGGCGATAGAAGCTACTTATGCTTTTGAACACAAGCTGGTTAGGCTGGGGTTATTCCAATCATGCATCTCCTCATCTTTCAAATATGCCACTGTTAAAATTCTATCCATTCCATCCATTAAGCTTAATCTTTTAAAGGGAAGATTTAGGATCCAAGAATCAACCCAGAGATTTATGTTACTCCAGTTCCCAATACTATTGCATGCTCCCTTGTAAATCATGTATTTTGTACAGAATATGCCTTTCAAGACATGTGATCTCTCTGTTTTGCTGAAATGCAAAGAAAGTAGTGTTTCTCAAGTATTTGCCGCTAGCAAAGAGGGACTTTGGTCTTCTTTACTTCAAGCCAAGTACTTAAGGCTTACATGTTGAGTACATGATTGCTTCCATTTCATTTTTTAATAGAAAGAGCAATAGTTCAAGCTTTTGCTTAATTCCAGATGTAAAATAGAAGAAAAATACGTGTAAAATCCAATATAGTATAGAGTGCAACCATCTCAACTTTCCTATATTTATGAAAGGAATCTGTATATTATTCATGGATATATTGGTGTTTTCTTTTTGGTAGATATCATAGCATCGGTCCTTGTAAACATCATAATTAGTAAATTTAGCAAAAATTTGTGAATAATATGCATTGCAGAAATACATGTATAATGTACATGCCTAATGATTTTTTTTTTTAAATAAAAAACTCGTACCACATACATAATTCAATTTTAAGACAAAAAATATGTTTTCTTTTTAAACTTCAAAGTATTAAACACTGATAATATTATAATATTGCTAATATTTGTTTTTTTTTTTTATGTATATAAAAATAATTTAGTTTGATAAATATTTAATACCCTTTTTTATATATATGCAACTGAATTTTATAAACTTGCTATGTCCATATTTTTTATATATAACCTCTAACATTGCAAGTTTTTTCCGTTAAATATCATATGCAGCGCAAATCTGCACATAATTTGTATTTTTTTTTTAAATTTAAAAAGTATAATTAGTATTTCATTATCATACTCTTTTTAATTATTAAAATTAATAATGATGCTGTTAAAATTTATTAAGTTCAAAAAATATAAATATCAAATATTAAATACAAAATGCAATTTCCAAATCTCAGAAATTCAAAAACCGTTTTTATTAAAACAATCCATTTGTACACATCTATTATATAAAAGTATTTTTATCCTGCACTTTACTAAGATTGATAAACAGTTAACACTACAAAATAACCAACAAAAAAGATAAAAAAACAATACAAAGGTACGTTGGAAGGTCAAAAAAAGAAAAAAAAAAGGGACAAGTAAATTATCGTTTGATAACTCATTCATTTATGATTTTTAGTTTTAGTTTTTAAATTTTTTGAAAACCAAAAATAAAAAATGAGTTTGATAACCATTTTCATTTATTTTTTAAAAAAAACTAAAAACAAAAATCATTTTGACTTTTTTTTTAAAAGAAAAAAATGTTAAAAAGTCATTTTTCATTTTCATTTTTTATTTTTTTTTTGTCCTTAATAATGCCAAAATATAAGACAACTCGAACAAAACTTGAATCTGAGACTGTCCATATTGACATCGTTCAAATGTGGTCAAGACCATAAACTGCTCAAACAATGCCGGAATCTGGGATAGCTCGGTCTGGGCCAGAATTCGAGACTGCCCGGTCCTCGCCGGAACCCTGGATAGCCCAGTCGAGGGCAGTACCCGAGACCGCCATGATTGCATGGTCTGGGCTAGAATCCGGGATCAGGACAGTCTGGTCTGGGCTGGAACCCTGGACTGCCTTTCCTGAGCCAGTAACCGAGACCACCGAGATAGCCCGGTAGAAGCCGAAATCCGCGACCACCCGATCGAGGCTATAAATATGTACCGCCCAGTCGAAACCGCAACCCAGGATTACCCAGTCCAGCCAGTACCAGAGACCCCCCGATCTGGGCCAATACATGGGACCGTCCGATCCAGGCTAGTATCAGGGACCGCGAGAATCCAGGACAATCCGGTCTAAGCAAGAACATGGCACACCACGATCAGAACTAAAATCTAAGACCGACAATAATCAAATATGATTTGTTAAAATTTATTTGTAAAGTTTTTAAAAAAATATATTAAAAAGTTAATAAAAATAAAAAAATAAAAATGATTATCAAAAATAATTTTTTTACATAAAAAAAAAATTAAAAAAACTAATTATTATTTTTTAATTTTTCTTTCAACAAAAAAATAAATAAAAAACTATAAACAAAAGTTAAAACCTAAATATATCAACAAACGTACTAGGAATGAACAGCAGGCACATGGTATGGAATAAATAAAGACAAGTAAAATTAATAATTGTTGCCGAGTTTTTTTTGAGAATTATTACGCTCTCATATATTTATTTATAAAGAAAGAAAAATAAAGAGTAAACTTGTCTTAAAAATCTTCATTATTTCTTTTTTTTTTTTTGGTAAATAAAAATCTTCATTGTTTGACGAACAACAAAAAGATTCTTCACTCGACCAAAAAAACAAAAAGATTCTTCACTCTATTTATATAAAAACATATTAAAGATTAGCCATTAGCTCTTCTGTTTGATTTTCTCGATTTCTTTGACCAACATATCTAAGTTGCGATTTGAAGATCCACCGCATCCAATACCATCCTGAGCACTGTCTGCAATCTTATCCACTGACTTCTGAAACTCTTCTCTTTTGCTTCCCATCAATGCCTCTACTGTTGACTTTACGGTCGATCTATCAAACGCCTCCAATTCAATCCCAATTTTCAACACTTTGCAAACGAGATCAGTGTTCATATTCTGATCATTTGTGTGGGGCCAACAGATCAATGGAATTCTGGCCATGATACTCTCCAAGATGGAGTTCCAGCCACAATGGGTTAAAAACCCACCGACAGCATTGTGGGCCATAACCTGTTCTTGTGGAGCCCAATCTACTATATACCCATTTTCCTTAGCACCCTGTCGAAGTTGTTCAGGTAATATCACATTATCTTCTCCTTCCTCTGCCAATAGAACATCTGGCCGTATAACCCACAAGAACGCGTGTCCACTGTTCACCAAACCCTGCCAAAATTCAAGCAATAGAGAAACTGATCTTCTAGCCAAAGTCCCAAAACTTACATAGAGCACAGATCTCAATGGCTGCGAATCTAGCCAAGCAATGCAGTTTCTCTCTGCTTTCCAAAGAGAAGCATGGGATGCGACCAAATGGGAATCGTTCCCAATTTTAGAATTCAAGAATGCGTGAAGAGGTCCGAGCGTGTAAAATTTCTCAAAGTGGGTGGCTACGTGTGGAAGGCATTGAACTTCGAGGTCATCGAAGGTGTTGATTATGACTCCTCTAGATCGATTCATTCCGAGGATATCATTCAAATGCGCCTGAAACCAAGGGTTGTCTGCTTGTAATTTCAACAAACACGCAGGAGGCAGATTCTTGCGCCGTAGAAGGCCTTCAAGTCCAGGCACGCCTTCAATTTCATAATTCAAGTCATCATCTGTAACAAAAGTTATTTTGTCACTACATGTATAGATTTTTATCAATCGGGTCCCTGATGTCCGATTATATATATATTTAATTGCACGTCAATTGCTCAGTAGAAAATTTCTCTGCATTTACAAAGGCTTACTTAAAAATATAATATATATTTGTTTGCAAATGAGAGATGAATAGTGCAAAGTTCATTAACTTAATTACCTGGAAAAGGAAGGTGACCTTGTTGAATAAGCATGGGGATACTAAAATATGCTTGCAAGAAACAAGCTCCATGGGAAACAAATGAGAAAATAGGAAGTCTCAGCTCCTCTGCTACTTCAAAGGAATAAACCAAATACCCATCTGCTACGATACAAGTCACAGGCGGTGACAAGGCATTCTCGCTCTTCCTTTCAAGGGAGACCAAAACTTGTTTGAAATGTGGCTTGGTTTTAATCTTAATCTCGGTGAAGAAACCAGAATTCACATCCCGGGGATGATCTTCCGGAAAGCCATCGGAGATGGATTCGAAATGGAGATTTGGGAAGTGGGTAGCGAGGGCAGGGAAGTTTGCTAAGCGCTTGTGAGCATGATGTGTGATGAGAAATGTGACGTAAAGGCCAGCTTCACTGAGAAGCTGTGCAAGGCATAACATGGGTTTGATATGGCCTTGAACTGGTAAAGGATGAACAACCACATGAGCTTGCTCCATTCCCATCTTAGGACCTTTCCTTGACAAACTTCAGAGTACTGTATTTGGCAACTCCTTATGACAATATATACGCATACAGGGAGTTGTTTCGTTGAAAGTACGCTGTTAGACTCCCATGATAATTTAATATTAAATTATTTTTTATTAGATCAATTCAAAATTTAAAATTTAAAAATCAATTGTTTTTCGAATATGAATTGTGTCACACATTATAATTTTATTTGAACAAAATAAACTATGGAAGAGTGAATTATAAATTTATTATGCCGATCATGTCTGTGAATGTGTTTGTGAGTGTATTTAAAGATATAGGACAAATTGAAATTTAACTGGCTACTAAAAAGTACACTTTTTTGTATTAAACTTTTTTAATATTAAAAGATAAATGTTGTAAATAATTATTGGCATCAATGATATGTCAATTCTATTCCGGCAAAAAAAAAAAAAGATATGTCGATTCTATCCCTTTGTAGTCCACTATAAAATGAGCATTGCTAATTAGATTATAATTTTATATTTTGAGGGCAATCAGTCTTTTATTATCATACCTCTAACATCTACTAATCAAACAAATTCAATATTAAAAAAAATAGAATAATATTATCCGATGAATTTGATAATAAATTTATTATATTGAAAGATGGTCACTATGAATATATTTGCATATATTATTCCTTGAATTAAATACACGCATTTATTACAAAGATTGTGAATCGTGATACCCACATTTTTTTATTCATCCGCGTATCGGTGATGCTTGTAAACAATACAAGGGCACACACATCATCAAAACAAAAAATACAAAGGGAACACATGGGCCATGAAAGTAAAGACATTAAATTAATGAAATCTAACTTAAATTACCGGCAAATTAATTAATCCAAACGACAAGACAGAAAAAAAAAATTCTAAATAATAGCTAGCGTGTGACATGAGACAATAATAAATTATATAACTGAACAAGTTGAAAGAAACTTTACTGAAACTGTTTTTTTTTTTTTTTTCTACCAAAAAAAGAAACTGATTTTTTTTTTTGGTGAGTGATCCAAACGATTGACTATCGGATAATGTGTGGAATTTGTTTTAGTTTTCATGAAGGATCAGTGATGACTATCGCAAATATCAAAATTAATTATAAAAAATAATAAATTTAGATTGAATTAATAAAAGTTGTGTTGAATTTTAATTTAAATTATATCATAGTAAAATATTGAACTATAATTATGAAAATAAAAAATTTTAATTGCTTGTAAAATAATTTAAATCAAATCAAAATTAATAAATATTGAAAAGAAATCAATTAGAGAAACTCTTGAGATCAGAATAATTTATAAGACTAGTAAACAATTTAATTATAGATATAAAAATTCAAATTCTTCATTCAGTTTGGCATAAATAATTTACACAGTCTAATTATTCAATATTTTTCACTAAAAATAAAGTAATTCAGATACAATTATGAATTAATTATAAATTTTGAAATTAAATATAGAATCAACGTGACCTGAAATTATCTCAAAAAAAAATCAAAAAGAAAAGAAAAACCAAATAAAGACGAACCCTATAAAAATTTGCAAAGTTTTAATATAATTTATGTTTTTCATAGACAATTAATAGAAAGCTGAGATCATAACCATTAAAGTCTATTTGCTACTAATTATTAAAAATCTAATACGATTGAGAATCCAATTTAGCAATAATCCAATATCACATAAAAATAATAGTACCAAATTTTAATTATGAGAAATTGAAAATATAAACAACAAACATAGAATAACATAATCTGAATGATTAAATTGAATTAAAATAAAAATAAATCTCACAATTGCATAACTAGTTTAGAATTATTCATACCCAATAAAAGAAGTTTAAAAGCACATATTTCAGAGAAAAACTCAATTCTAATGGTAAAAATTGTCTAAAAATTGGTTTTCCCCTTTACAACAATGATAAAACATATTTATACTAAAATATATAAGCTAAAATTGATAAAAACGCACATAAACGATCAAATTCATGCCCACTTAGGGTGCTGGCCATGCACCTGGGTTGCACTGCCTTACTGCCAAAGACTGCTTAATTACAGTTTTGCTACTGTTTTTTAATTTTTCATCTCTTTAAACTCAAATCCACCTATAACATAGAAAAATACAAATTAATCAATTTTAAGTAAATAAAACATGCTCAAATTAAATATTAACATACATAAAATATATATACATTGCATTCCACCAATCAGTAACTGAAGATCTATGGTTAACGGATATAGCACACCATCGTTTAACTTTATTTTATTTTATTTCTTCTTGTCGGTTTCTTAGACTGATAATTGTTGCATAATTTTACTCCATTCAATTTCGTCACATATTTATTGTGTAGTAATATGAATTTGCAAAACAAATTTTTGAAAACACCGATGTAATATCGACAAAAACATTTCAATATTCAAGTTAGTACAATGCTCTTTGAAAATTAAGAAAATTTTGTGTATTTTCTGTATGCATGACTCATGTGAATTGGAATTGGAGTTTTATGTGAGATCCCTAACTTGTGGCTCCACTTGGGGCTTCCATTGAGCATCGTGAGCCCATCCTTTTAGATATTTTTTTTTATGTTTTGATAACATTGTTAAAAATAATAAAATATAATAGAAGAACAATCTACATGAAAAAAATATATCAATTGATTATCACTTAGATTCTATATTATTTAATAGCATGTATAAATATATTATTTGGTGTAGTTAAATTAGTATAATTACAAATTTCCACCATTAATTTATGATTCTTCTAGAACTTGAAAAACAATAAACAGAATTACATAAACCATCATGAACCAACCTTCTCAGCTATGTTTTTTTTCACTATGTTACAAAAATAATACAGTTGTATATAAAATAATAACCCTCATATCGTATTCATAATTTACACAAAATAAATTAACCGGTTAATTCAAACCTTTTTTATAACTTTTAAAATCTCCAAATTCAATCGAATCTTGTTTGCACATCTTTAACAATCATCCCATCAAATAAAGTGTTGCATTCTCTTTTTCTAGCACTTTTTCAAACTAATAACACATTTTATCTTTATCTCGTCGAAAGATCTCAGTAGAGATAGTCCAAAATCCATTAGAGTTTTCTCAAAAAGAAATATAATTTTTTTTCGTTTAATTTGCCGGTCAAAAAATAAAATAAAATAAGTGATTTCAATAAAAATTATTATTATTAATTAAATAAAATGTTTATTCTCATATTAGAACATCGAGACCCGATAAATAAAGTAACTTGATTATTGCACTACTACAAAATAGGGTCAAAAACGACGGTTAAAATCCGTCGTCTTACGTGTTTAGACGACGAACACGAAACCGTCGTCTAATAAGGCGTCGTCAATACTCAAAAAACATCGACGATGGTTAAAAACCGTCATCTATGTTTAAATATCGACAACGGTTTTTATTATAAACCGTCGTCAATAATAAACACAAAGACGACGGTTCATAAAAGGAACCGTCGTCTTTGTGTTTATTATTGATGATGGTTTCTACATAAAACCGTCGTCTATGTTTTTTTTTTTTTTTCTTCAGCAGCATTTAAATACATTTATACAAAATTATATTAAATATTAAATATATTCTAATTACAAAACTCTTATACAAAATTACTAATTAAACCAAAACTCTCATATACAATTTTTGATTATATACTCAATCTAATCATACAAAATTACTTTTCAATGCACGGATTCAAACATTTTCACGGAATAATGCATTCACAATTTGTTAAAAACAATTTAAATAGATTACCAAGCACTAACCTTAAAATTTTTGGGTTAAAAAACACAAATATTATGTGAAATGAAGAAGTAATCCGACTACAGTGGAGAAGATGAGGAACGGCGACCACAGTGGAGAAGATGAGGAACGGCGACCAAGTGGAGAAGAGGAGGAACGGCGACCACAATGGAGAAGATGAGCAAACGGCGACCATAGTGGAGAAGATGAGCAAACAGCGGCGGGTGTTTTAGGGTTTCTAAAGAAGTGAGGAAAAATAAGAGAGGAAGAAGCGTGTAAAGAACAAAACACTGAGTTAAAAACGACGGACAAAAGCTAGGTCCGTCGTCTTTACCCAAATAACACGGCTACAAAACGACGCCGTTTTGATAAAGACGACGGGTCTAGAGTCAGGCCCGTCGTTTTTTTTTTAGGGGTAAAGACGACGTATCTAAGCTAAAACCGTCGTCTTTAGCCCAAAAAACAAAAAAACAAAAAGAAAAAAAAAAGAAAAAAACCAAAAGACGACGGTTTTAGCTTAGAACCGTCGTCTTTACCCAGGTATACACAAAGTATTGACGATGGATCCTTGAACCGTCGTCTATTATGTAAGTATAGACGACGGTTCCTTTAGGAACCATCGTCTATTATGTAAGTATAGACGATGATTCCTTTAGGAACTGTCGTCGATAAGTTAACAATAGATGACGGTTCCTTTAGGAACCGTCGTCTATACTCTTCAACATACACGTGGCCACAATGTTGCTACCACGTATATTTTAGTATTTTATCAACGACGGTTGTTGAAGTAACCGTCGTCTTTAATGTAACTTTAGACGACGGTTACAGTTAAAACCGTCGTTGATGTTTTTTAACCGTCGTCTTATTTTATCAACGACGGCTCTCTTTTTCAACCGAAGTCTATATAAAAGTATAGCTGTCGTCAATAGCTATTTTCTGTAGTAGTGTTGAGAGACCACATAATTCTAACATGAAGACAAAATACTTATGGGAGTGGTGGCTATTTGTGATTAAAAGTAGATACACTGAATATCCAAGAACATGTTGTCCCAAAAAGATTCCCTTACTAAGTATTGGGCTCCACAAGAACAGGTTTTGGGTGAACGCCGTAGGTGGGTTTCTCAGCCAGCGTGGTCGGAAATTAATCTTGGAAAGTATTATGGCTAGAATTTCATTGATTTGTTGGCCTCTCATGGGAGAAAAACTTATACAAAACTGTAATATGGGAGACCAATATATTAAATTCTCAATTGGTTAGCAATAGTTTTGAAAATTGGGATTGAATTGGAAACGTCCGATGGGTTGACCATGAAAAAAACAGTAGAAACGTCGATGGTAAATAAAAGAGATGAATTTCAAAAATCAGTGGACTATATTGCAAATTGTGCTGAGGAGAGTATTGGAGATGGTGGATCTTCGAATAACAACTTGGAAATTCTAGTTTCGGATAAAAAGAAAATGAAACTAGCTAGAGAGCTAACAATAACATAATCAAAATTAATGACAAAATTTTAGACACTATGAGATACCGTACTCTTTAAATGTAATTATATGTTAATCCTCATATTTTAGAAATATATGAATCTTATATATGTT
>QANX01001045.1:0-70121 GCA_003254975.1 Ochetophila trinervis | reverse complement strand
TCTTTAAGCCTTTCGTCTTTGAGCCCTCGTTGTATTATCTAATCCACTGAATTTTTGATGTGTTATTAATACATCATATGTTGTATTAAAAAAAGAAGAAGCCTATTATTTAATACAATACAAAAGCATAAAAAAATATGGTATAAAATCAAGCTAATGCAATACATCTCCTTTATACAAGCTAATATGTTTTGCCAAACATGACATTAATGCATTGTATAAGAGATTGTATAATATTAAATTAATATTGACTAGTGTTTGACAATTAATAGCATACTAACCAAAGAGTATTAGACAATACATGGTCGACCAAAAGTTACATTATATGCTGCATAATAAACCCATACAGGGGATGGGTTTAAGCTGCACTAGTTGATGCTTTTTTCCCCTCCAATGCTGAGCTTTTTTTTTAGTTTTATAAATGCATGTTTTTTTTTTAAAATTAGTTTTGGTTACTAAAAAAAAAATACTCAAATATACATATTTGTTAAGAATTAAAGAAATATATAATCAACTTTGTCAAAAGTAAAAATCTTCTTGTTTAAGAATTGATTTTTTGCAAGAATTATTGTACTTATTGTAAATTATTTCTTACTAACATTTGTTATACTTATTATTTAAATTTTATATTTTTGATAATATATTTATTAATATAATTTTTTTTGAAAAAATATAGTGCACGTATAGGTAAAAACCCAATTTAGGGCCTAGCCTCTAAGCCTGCAGACCTAATGGGCGAAAAGGTAGGAAAAACAACGTGAATAGGTCTAAAGGCCCATCAGGTTTAGCTCAAGAGTTGAGAGACATGTTATCCATCCCACTATAATTTTATTCTTCTCCAATTAGAGCATAGTAAGAAGCCCTTCCAACAGACTTGTATCCGAATGGATGTCACATAAACAAGCCCACTCACAAATATGCGTGTAGCTGTCTCGGCTTGGGCATGGGCTAGTTGTATGCATCTGCGCCACCTCATTTATTGCTCTTCCCACTTTTCAAATATCTATTTTGTGAGCCTTCAATGACATGATCACACACTTAATACTCCAAAACGGGTCGACGTAGCTAGCGCCCCTTATAAATATCAGTCACGAAAAGGTAGAGTGGAAGAAAAGCAACACAAAAAACTCTCATACATGCAGAGATACACCATTGCTCTTCCTCCCCAAAGAAGAAAATTGGGATGAGACCCAAGGCACTTCATCTCCGAATCATAGGGTTTGGTCAAACTTGACCATTGAAATTTTAGATCTCCGATCCTTTGTAATTTCTTAGCTAAACTTGGGCCCTAAATTTGATTGGTTGTTTTTAGCATAAACTGTTTGGCACCCACCGTGGAGCCATGAGTTAAGACCCTTGTGGGACTACCATTGATTTCCTTCTTCTTTTCTTATTAACCATTCAAGTTGTGAAAGGACTATTTCAGCTGAAATGATTGATAATAGACAATTGATAATTGCAAATCCTGATGTAATTCCAGGTGAAATGGTGTATCCAAATGAATGAGGGAAACAACCCACGATCAAGTAAAAATGGGGTACAAACTGGTGAGTTTAAGTCTCATTTCTCTCAGCAGATCATTCACACTTGTATTCTCCATCACTTCCAAATACTTCAATTAGAGACATATGACGGGAGTACCGACCCAAACGAGCATGTAGACCACTATCATACTGCCATGACACCAATTTGCATATCTCCCCATGACGTGAATGGCGCAATGTGCAAAATTTTCCCACTAGCCTCAAAGGATATGCTCTGACCTGGTTCAACATACTTAAACCATGAACAGTGGGCTCTTTTTGACGAGCTAGCTCACTTTTTTGATCAGCAATTTGGGTCAAGCTGGAAGATTGAGGCTGAGGTGGATGATCTGTTCACCATAACTCAAGCATGGAATGAATCATTAAAGGGTTACGTCCAAAGATTCATGAAAGTTCGGGTATAGATCTTCGAATGTGATGATTCATTGCTTGTTGCCCATTTCGAAAACGACTCCATGTAAACAACAAGCTCTGTTCGTCCCGGACTAGTTGGAGGCCACTTTCTATGGCAGAGGCACTCTAGCGTGCCAAAGGCTATATCACACTGGAAGAAGATTGGAGAAACCATAAGAAAGAAACAGAAGCCCCGGTCCGACAGAAAAAGCTAATTGCTGAAGTAGAAAAGCTAAAGATCGTCAAACCAATTTTGAACCTAGCCATATTCTCCATTGGGGAGATCATTCAAGTCAGGCCGCCAAAAGTAAGATTTGCCCTAGGACTAATCTTATCCATAAAAGGGCATTTGAAAGAATTTCAACATCGACTGATACAGATGGTTGTCGATGACCCGTCGACATCCATCGAACAGCCCACTGTGAATAAAGAAGTCTTTTTTCTTGTCTAATTTGTCCAAAAGGTATGTTCAGTTCATGGGGGATCGACTTGCAGAGGAATAACATTGGCAACTTGGGAATGTTATGCCAGAGAACTGATGTTCCATATGATGAACCTGACTTCCACTTAGGAAGATCCACAGTCATTTTCACCCACGAAGACTGTAATGGGGTATCATATACGCACCAAGATGCCATGGTCGTAAAGCTAGTCATCACAAATTATCGAGTTCAACCAATCTTGATCGATGAAGAAAGATCATCAGACATTATTTTTCTTGATGCCTTGAGAAAAATAGGCATCCAAGAGACGATGGTAGAAGTATCTCATACATTTTTGGTAGGTTTTAACCGACAACAAACCACTAAACTTGCCCGAGTACAGCTACCAGTGACTGCCAATGTCGAAATCAAGCTAGTCAGTTTCTTAGTAATTGTAACACCACACTCTCTCTCCAACCAATATTGTCTCCAATTTAGCCACCGCACTTCAGACGGTATGGAGTTTTTGGTCAGACTTCCCAGAGGGTCACCCATCCCAGGAATGCTCCCACTGGAAGCCAAATGCTCTAAAAAGGCCTTAGTTGTTAAAAGAGTGTTCACTTTACATTTGAACCATTACTGTTTGACACCGTTCCACACCTGGACGATGTGGGATTTGACATTGATCTCTGTCAGTAAGGTAGCCTGCCAGTGCCCTGCACCCACCCACACTCACCCTGGCTCCATATCTTGGTCGTCACAGTAATCGACAATTATTCATCGTACAACTTCATTCTCGAGAGACCGTGTGTGCATTCACTAAAAGGGTTGCCATCCTCTTACCACCAAAATATGAAATTCTTAATCAAAGGCGAATTGATGAGATGTTGGGTTAGCAGCGAATGTCATGAAATTGCTACACCGCCACTTTTAAAAGAACAAGTACCGATAGATAACAACAACAAAGGCATGACATCATAAATGAGTCAGAAGAAAAGGGACGTGTGGAAGAGGTTTAAAAATTCATATAAACTCAACTAAGTCAGAGAGAGATGTGGATTAGAAAGAAACTCAACAACGAATAGAAAAGTTTGTTAACCTGATTCTTACAAGAACATCAATCTAGCTTCACGTGGTCGACAGAGGACCTAACATATATTCTCGAAACAGAGATCACTTAATAAGTGAATGCCAATCATGCTTTCCCGCTGGTTAAGCAGAAAAGGAGAAAATGTTCTCGTGAAGCTAATCGGGCCATAATAATGATGTGGATCGCCTTCTTAAGGTGGAATAATGAAGATAAGCTAAGTACCAGCAATGGCTAGCCAACCTAGTCATAGTAAAGAATAAGAGTGGAAAGCCTATGGTATGCGTCGACTTCACCTATTTGAACAAAGCTTACCTGAAAGACTGCATCCCATTCTCTAAAATTGATATGCTGGTCGATGCAACATCTAATCATGAGATGATAAGCTTCTTAGACGCCTTCTTGGGCTACAACTAGATTTGAATGGACTCTGCAGATGAAGGAAAAAACTTTTTTCATCACCAAATGAGGAATCTACTGCTATAAATTTATTCCGATCGGACTAAAAAATGCCGAGGATATGTACCCAACGCCTGATGAACAAGATTGCTGATCAATTGGGAAAAACCATGGAGGTATGCATTGATGATATTCTACTCAAATCAAAAGAATCTCATCAGCATCTTCTACATTTGGAAAACAAATTTCAAATTGTGGATCACTTTGGCACGAAATTAATTTTCATACACATGCGCTGGCAAATTTAGCATCGGCTTTGCAAATGGACGAACGACAAACTATCAAAGTGGAAAGTGTGCCCAACTTAGTTTTGGATGAAGAGTCACCAGCAGTGCACTGTGTTGACCCAGCCACCCCATGTTGGATTGATTGCTATATGAGCTACATTAAAAATGGGATGCTGCAAGAGGACCAGAAAATTGAAGATAAAGTTACCCAGTTCGTGCTCTTCAAAGATGAGCTTTACATGAGATCATTCTCCGGGCTTCTGCGAAAATGTGTTCGCCTAGAAGAGGTAGAGCACGTGCTATGTAAGCTCAATAAAGGTCACTGTGAAAATCAGTTAGGTGGACAGTCGCTGGCACACAAAGCCTTGATGTAAGGATACTTCAGCTTGTACTATTACAAGATATGAATGGAGAAGAAGTACCCCAAATTGGAATGACATCCATTAAAATAGGTACCACCACTAGAAGTAAACATTTTTTTTGTCATTTTAAACAAAACTCCCATTCTTCTGATTAAAACTTGGGGGGATGGGGGGAGGGGGGTAGATGGTTATTACTAGCCACTAGCAAATAATTTGCAAATATTTTACAGTTATGAAAAATATAAATTTAAAGCATAGTTTTAATTAGAAAAATGAAGAAATTTTTCACAAAAATGTTCAGAGAATGCCCTGATCCTATGATCGATTCTCACTAATCCTCATGGTTCATACTCAAAGGTTGAGACTTAATGTTCCCCTTAAAAGAATTCAAATGAGGAAAAAATTTATCATTTTCCTCAAAAAATTTGAAGGTCAAAACGAAGAGTTTTCCTTCGCCAACCTGATCTAGGAGCCTTTGTCAAATCTCTTGGACAAAACTCAAATGCATATGATAATCTATATGAGATCTAACGAATCCAATTAAGATTGGAGACACACATACCTCAAGGATCTTTACTTTTTTAAAATGAGCAATCCCTTATTTCTAACAAATGATTGCAGGTTAAAGGGATAAACATACAAAAAAGAATGTCTCGTTAAAAAAAAATGTGTGTACATAAACTATAATAAACAGTTCACAAGGTCTCATGATGAAACAACGCCTTGCTCATAAAAGAATCGATCATGTGATTTTTAGTTCAAGGTTGAAATAGAAATTGGAATCTTCCCAATACAGAAGATTGATCAGTGCTAGTGGGCCTGGATTATCCTTATACAACACATGGACCACATTCCACTCATACTCGTGTTTATGCAACCCGAAAGTCATGGATTGATCAGGAAAAAAGGCAGAATACACACTACAGTTGGTTTACTAAAACCATATAAGAGTTCCCTCCATTCCTCTAGGGCCCTGCTGATAGTCTTAGTGGTCAATAAATTTGCCCCTGCTCCTAATTTTTTAAAGTTTGGATCTTTGAACTCTGAGCAAATCAAGGTGTGTATGACTACACCTTCACAATCATCAGAGACTATTGTCAAATAATCCAAATTTGATCTCTGAACAGACATTCCATCTTCTTCCACCCATTTGAATTCATACAAGGGTTATTATATTGAAAGTCTCTAAACTATATAGTGTTTTACACTTTCGTCCTAAAACATTTTTTTTTCTCACTTTTGATCATCAAACTCATATTCTTGTATCACCGTAAGTCCTTATTGAAGTTTTCGTGCATTTGAACGTTAAAAGGCACATGCGATGCAATTGAGGTCCATTTTAAGGGTAAAATTGTAATTTTAAGAGTTTTTATTTTATCACTATAGGTCCCTAAACTATATCGCGATTTACAATTTCGTCGTAAAACTTTTTTTTACACTTTGATTTTCAAACAAATATTTCACTCAGATAAGCTTACACATGATGCATTGTCCATCCTGGCGAAGTCTCAAGGTCTCGCTTGCCATGGCTAAGATGTCTTTTTTAACCTATTTGGTAATGTCCCTTGTCGGCTGAAAGAGAAGACTGCTGCTCCAAGTCAAAGACCAAGGGGTGCCTTCCCGGTCCTGATTAACGGGGAGGATTGCATCACGATCCCCATTGTCCACTATTTGGAATTTTCTTTGGTAGGCCTTCTCATTAGCCACATTTTTTTACCAAACAACTAAAGAAAGTTATTAGTAAGTAAGACCATCTCTAAGACCTGGTAGTGCAGCTCCCCATGCTGAACCTTGAGTCTTGGGAGCTAACCTTCCTCCAGCCGGCACCTTGGATTTCTAGCCCCTGCGTCCATCGAGGTTGCAACTATGACCTTGGTAGAACTTATCCTATTCCATCATCTGCTTGCATTTCTGTTCCAAATGATTTTCTGTTGACAAATGGACAAAATGCTAATAAAGATAGCCTTCAATAAAGAAACAAACAAATCATATGGGCAACTGTACTATCATTCTTTTGTCAGATATTGTCCGCTCGGAAGAATGCCTAGATGAAACCGAGATCCCTCATTCTTCTTCTACCTCTCGACAATCTCCCTTCATTTGATGGGTACTAGGAATGGACGATACATGTTTAGGATCCCTTGTTAGGGATTGTATATCTGTCACTTTCTTTAATAAAAAGGCGTGTATGTGGCTCTTCTGAATCTTTTCCGTCAATTGGCTATATGCTCATCAATGACCACTACAAGTAACAAGAAGATCAGTTTCAAACCGTGGATTATTTTAGGAAATATCTAAAGCAGGAATGAAAAACTTACACATATTCTCTCACATATGGCTAATAATGCCATCAATACCACCAGCCCATGCCCCGGACATGAAAAAGCACATGTACTTCCAATTTTTCAACCAAGAAGGCAAGTCGATGAAGAGGACTTTGTTCTACCTAGAACAATATAAGTACCACCCTATGTTGGACTTATGCAATTTGAAATAATAAAAGTTGTAAAAAAAGATCTTTGTAACGATCAATCCTCGACTCCTTACACAAAGAAATGAAGCTGACTATGTGTCTAGGCTTTAGACATAAGCTGTGTGGGACACAATTTACTGCGTTGAAAATATGCACAACAAAGGGGTCCGAAGGAAGCCTAACACCAGCTGGCAAAAATTTCTTGTAAAAATACAGCCACCCTTCCTTCACAATGTAGGCCTTGGTGAATGACCTAGGCTTCTTCATCCTAACACTATTTGGGATGTGATATTTCTGGCAAAATTCTATAAGTATCCCAGAATCCATTGCATAAAGTATTTTCCATACTCCATTGGTATTACCAATCCCAGGAAGATAAAAACTAGACTATCCAAGGCCATAGCAGCCACGACTTCCCTAGGAATTGGGCATGCTTTGTCAGCAAACAATGAAATATCAACCTCCATCGAAATGGTGGTTTTGTCCTTAACCATGTTAGAAATTTAGGCAGTACGATCCCCTAGTTTTTCCATTTCTTTTTTTCCAAATGAGGAATCAAAGTTTTGTTGTGAAACAAGAAAAGTGGGAGACATTTGCAATTCTAAACCTAAAGAATTAAAAGATCATAATTGGTTCGGTGATATTGAAGCTCCAAAAGTTACCTCAGTAGCACCGCTCAAAATAGGCAAATTGTAGACAAAGATGATGTGAATGCGAAGTTGAGGGTTTTAATGAAAACCCTAAGTAAGGGATCAACAGTTACCAAAATGACAGCTCAAAAGACCTGATACACTCATTCACATTTTAAACAGGCTGAGCATTAATTGCTGCTGACGTTGCCCTTGCAAATAGGCGTGGCTTTTGAAAACCTCAAGTCCAATCAACAGAGTAGCTGTTTGGATGCCTAGAGAAAAACTACCAAAGCAATGATGCATTAACACTTCATATTTAGCAAGCGACATGGCCATTAAATGAACAAGAACCACTTGACGTACCTGGAAAACCAAGTCAAATAGCGATTCGACTCGTCAAACAACTCTTCAGCTAGCCATGTCAAAACATATCATCTCCGATCAGAATACTCTTCACCTAGACATAAGATGTTTTTCTCTACCACAATTGAGTCATAAGGCTTGTCAATTAAAGGCACACACACTTTAGTCAAGCCCACATGAAATGGGAAAGCGGAAGGTTAAGTCCAAAATTCCAAGCAAATCATTGGTAAATCATATTAAATCATTAATAGAATATTTTACAAGGGGCAGCCAACCAAACCGACACTTGATAACTCCAATCGGAGTAAAGAATTACAGAAGCCAATGATCAGGCTTTCAAAAACAACAATCCTGGGAGAATAAGCACCCAGACTCAGGTGATTGAAAGGCCACCAAGAGGACATGGCGGCCTATAGCGGAATGACGGATACTGGCTAAAGCATTTTCTCTAGTATGAGTCACCCATGCATTCATCTTGTCCTTTGACTCCATTTCATTATTAGTAATACAGCTCTCAAGATCCGAGAACTCGTCACCTAAACCTTCACCATTGTCGGTGTCAACCTCTTCATCGTCATCAGAGATGACAATCACCTTCATCATCTCCTTCGTCCTTCTCTGAGTACTCATATAAGGGACGGGGTCCCCTTAACTCGAGAACATTATACTCATCTACAAAGAAAATTTGACCATGGAGAATTGTGATTCGCCATCATCCTTGCCAATGATTGAACGAACTATAGGGGACGAGAATTTTGAGGAGGGGGAGTAAGTTGAGGGACAACCTTATCACTCATTGGTTTTCTTGACCTTTCTACACGCTCGAAAACTTTCATCGAGACTAAGGGTTTTTGAAAAGGGAACTGAAGAGCCACACCATATGATTCCACCACTACCTAGCATTTGCTCTCTAATTGGGGAAGTTTGCTTGGATCTTAGTTATCATCTATGAGGACAAAATGAAGAACAACAAAAATTTAAGCTTAAACTCAGTCAAAGCTTATGAAAGAAGAAAATAGACAAAAATGGACAAAGCCATCATCTTTTATAAAACCAAGGGAGTAACTCGGGGTTAATGATACCCTTCCTTGGGTTAGAATTCATGGTCGTCGCCTCTCCACCATTAACCTTTGAGTCAAATGTCAATCAATTTGAGAGTCTTGAGGAATGTAGCCTCTAGCCACGCCACCAGTTCATGATGGAGTTCCGTTTGACAGTTTCTGTGCTTTAGACACCTGATCCAATCGTCAAATTTTTATTTATGAAAAAATTTTAAAAATAAAAATGGGGGGTAGGCTGTACGGGTAAAAACCTAATTTAGGGCTTGGCTCCTTAACCTGCAAACCTAATAGGCCAAAAAGTAGGCAAAACAATGTGAATAGATCCAAAGGGCTTAACATGTTTAGCCCAAGAGTTGAGAGACACATCAACCATCTTACTATAACGTTACTATTCTCTAATCGTAGCAAAGTAGAAAGCCCTTTCAACATACTTGTGTCCAAATAGATGCCACGTTGACAAGCCGACTCACGAAGATGCGTGTAGCCATCTTCAACACATTTAATACTCCAAAATGGGTTGTCATGGCTAGCAATGGACCCTTTATAAATACCAGGGTCACACCCCTAAAAAGGGGCAGAGCAGAGAGAAACAACACAAAGAACTCTTACACTTGCAGAGAGACACCGTTTCTCTTCCTCCCCAAAAAATGAAACCGGGCTGAGACCTAATGCACTTCGTCTTCGAATCTTTGGGTTTCAGTCATACTTGACCCTTGAAATCTTGGATTCTGATTCGTTGTAATTTCTTAACTAAACTTGGGCCCCCAATTCTAATTTCTTAACACTCTACAAAGGTAGTATAATACAAGCTAATAAATACAGGCACATTTGGTTCATTGTATTAGAACATGTGATAGGATTATATAATACACCGTGTAGGCTAATACAGTGTATGTGACATTTTTAAAAAGCTTAATGTATGAATTATATTATACATGATATAACCCATTATCCATGATACATTGGGAGAACATAATATACCACCCCCTTTGGGTTTCTAGAACACGTGGCTACCGTATTAGACATCTTAGAGACAATATTGGATCCCATATGTTCCAACCAACATCTCCTCCATCTCTAGCATCTTCCCATTTCAGGTGTCTCTTCCATATCCAGTCTTTCCCATCCTTGACGTCTTATCTGTTATTGATCATTTAGGTTTTGCATAAGGTTTTCTATGTTCTCTTTCCTCTGCTTTTATATCCATTTGATTTGGTTTTTTCTTGGGGTCAGAATCTCACAATTTTCATTCCATTATTTCAATTTTTCCTTGGGTTCTAACTCCAATCATCTTCAGTAGGATAAAACCATTTGACTTAGGTACAAAATCCTCCATAAAACTTTTTGTTCTTTCACCATTTATCTATTTCATCTGGGTTTTTTGTTTTTTGTGTGTATAAGTTGGACTCATCAGAGCTTAAACTATGTTTTTGTTCTTTGTTTGGATTTGCTTCTCTATGTTCCTGATGCTAGAACTTGTATGCTATTTCTATAGCTGTTTAATTCAGATTTAAAAAGCAATTTTTCCTGCATTTTAAAAAGCATTAATTCAGATTTCATTCAAATTTGATTTGAACATCATACTAGTTCATGTAGCTTGCAGTTATTTGTTTATATGTTATAAAGATACACCCCAAATTACTTCGGTATTTATTTATTGAAAATACATATTTGATCAATCTAAGGATGATATTTTGGCTATCAATGTTGTCTAAAACATCTTATGGGCATGCCAAAATGGGAAGATTAAGACCATTTGTTTCAATAATTCCATTCAGTGTTCTTTTTATTTTATTTTTTGCGTCTTTATGAAGATATAGTGGTCACAGACAGTTTTCACTTTATGTTATCTAGTGATGGTTCATTGTTTGATTGTTTGGGCGCCAATTTGGTTATTTGCTAATTTAATGTTAATCCTTATTCAATGTTGGTTTTGGTGTTATGTATTGTCCATGAGGTTAACATTGGCTAGCCAAAGCTCAGCCTATTTGTAGATGGTTTTTTTATACATAATCATACTTTTCTTGTAAAAGTTACTGCCAAATTGGGCAGTTTTCGTATAAAAATTTAGCAATGCAAACATTATTTTTTTCTATCAAAAACTCTAACAATGACTTAAAATTAGTGTAAGGACCAAATGTGGGAAAAGCTGTTATTTTGAGGGCAAGCCAGAATCTTGCAACAAAATTCACAAAAACATAAAGAAACATAAAAGAAGAAAAATAACTAGTAATTAGTGAGATTCAAATAATGTGATCCTGAATGGTACCTTTCATTTGCAAAAGAGGGAAAAATAGATTTTTCATTTGCAAAAATGGTCAAATAGATTTTGATTTTGTGGTGTTGAAGCCTCCACACAAATCATATTTCTTAATTATATATATAATTGTGGCTAGCTATGAACGATACACATGTATATGTAAGTATATATTGGAATTTTTTGATATGATAAATGCTAAACAATTACATTTTTTAAATTTATATTATCAATTGAGAAACACTTTGACACTTTAGTAGGATTATAAAATGTTAGGAATATATTTTCAAGAGATCATTAATAGCCATTTTTTTGTATATATGTTGCATTTTATTTTGTATTGATAATTTATATTGTTTGTTTTGATCATTGTTTGATTAGATATGGATCAAAGAAAGGTTATGTTCTACTTAATCAATAAGATTTGGCACTTGCATATGATGTGGTTTCTATTCATGATGATGATGCATATGAGAAATAAGAGGCTAAGGCATAATAGAAGGGATTATATGATTATGAATAGAAGGATTGATAGAGATCAAGCTCATTTTACTTATTTAAATAGTATAATTGGCAATAGCGACGTTGAATGTATTAATCAACTAAGAATAGATCAAATAACTTGTTACATATTATGTCATCTACTTTGGACTTATGGAAGAGTGAAAAGTGATGGGTCAATACAACTGAGGGAGCAACTATGTATCTTTTTACATATTCTTGCCCACCATGTAAAAAATCATACAATTAACTCTAGATTTTTGAGGTCGGGAGAAACTATTAGTAGACATTTCAACTCTTTAAATGGAGTGTTAAGACTACAAGACAAGTTGCTCATATTTCAAAGCATGTTCCAAACAATTGTCTCGATGATAGATGGAAATGGTTTAAGGTGAGTAATTAAAAATTTGGAACATAGATTGTTGTAGCATTATGATTTAACTATTTTCAATATAGTAAAGTTTTATTTTTTTTTGTCAACAAAAATAGAATTGCCTAGGAGCATTGGATCATAGGTATATTAAAGTCCGTGTATCCAAGTGTGACAAGCCTAGATATCATACTAGGAAATGAGAGACTGCAACTAATGCATTAGGTGTTTGTTCACGTGACATGAAACTTATATTTGTGTTACCCGGCTGGGAAGGGTCTGCATATGATTTTAGATAACATCGAGATGGATTAAGTAGGCCAACTTGATTTAAAGTTCCCGTAGGTAATAACAAACTTCATACTATAATTAAATTGATGACATTTGAAGTTCATTTTACTTTAAAAAAAATTAACATATATTTCTTAATTTAGGAAACTATTATCTTGTTGATGTCGGGTACACAAACGATGAATGATTTCTTGCACCATATAGGGGAACACACTATCATTTATCGGAGTGGAGAGAAGGAGGTCAACCCTCTAACAACGATGAATACTTTAATATGAAACATGCCTCAACGAGAAATGTGATAGAAAGATGTTTTAGATTACTTAAGATGTGGTGGGCTATCTTAAGAAGTCCATTTTTTATCCTATTAAGATACAATGCTGAATTATTATTGCGTGTTGCTTACTACATAACCTTATTAGAGGGGAAATGATGTTAATCCCTTGGAGCATGAAGTACATGATTTGGATGATGATGAAGGAAATCAAGAAGTTGAGTTCTTAAGCACAGCGAAATCATCCCAGCAATGGACTGCTTGAAGAAATAATTTTGCTTTTGAAATGTATAATGAGTGGGTAGCATGTAGGCATCATTAGTAAAACTTTATTGGTATCTTGACATGACATTGAACTATTAATTTACTTTCATCATGTATATTTTTGTATGTTGAACTATTAAATGAATTTTATTTTTATTATGTGAGATGTTGAACAAGTATGTTATTATATGTTATTATATGATGAACTAGTAGATGAATTTTGCACCATGGTATACTTTGTTTATGTTTAGGAATGGATGTTGGACAAACTACTCAACCAAAAGGAACACAACAAACATGGATTAGGAATGAAGAAGAGGCATTATTAAAAATTCATGAAAATATAGTGGCTAATGGTGGAAAGTGTGAGAATGGTACATTTAGATCTGGAACAATGAAGGTGATAGAAAAAAAGTTGCATGAGTTGCACCCTAATTGTTGATTAAGAGTTAATCCACACGTAGATTCAAAGATGAGAAAATGGAAAAAAAATTATTCCATTATTCATGACATGATGAACAAGAGTGGTTTTGCATGGAATGATGCTATCAAATGTATTGAGCTTAATAGTGACGAGGCATGACAAGCTTATATTCAGGTTTAGAACTTAACTAGTTGAACTATTTGTTCCTTCTTAAAAATTGAAACTACTTGGTTAGCATTATCTTTTTTTTTTTTGTTGGATTGTTGCAGCACAATAAAGATGCTGAAGCATGGACAGAGAAATCATTCCCTCTTTTTGATAGGTTAGCTACTATATTTAGGAAATATAGAGCAACCAGTAGAGGAGCTGAAATGCCTGTTAAGATGGAAGATGAAGTCAATCGAGAAGAAAAAAAATTTGAATGACATTGGTGTTAACAATATGCCTGATATTGATGAGACCTCACCAATGATAGTTCAAAACAGGTCAACTGCCACTTCAAGATGTATTAGGAAGAGATCGAGAGCTAGTGATGATTCTGATTATGCTTCAATGGCAACATTTAGGGAGATGTTTCAATTAAGTGTTGACCAATTGGCTGTGATCACTGACAAGTTTTTATAAGGAAATGAAGATCGTGCTAACATTTCCAATGAGTTAAGTACAATCGGACTTTCTGATGCAAATCATATTGCATTTGTTAGAGCATTAATTAAAAGAGCTGAAAACTTGGCAATGTTTAAGTCTCTTCAAGGTTCTCTTAAGGAGTGATTTGTTATGGATTCAGTAAGAGAAATCAGGGGTGACTGAGATTGTATAATCTTTCATTTGTTTGGTTATGCATGACATTGGTCTTATTTTTGGGTTAAGGAGAGATTACATTAACTTTTATTTGTATGAACCTTATTTGTGTGTTTTTTTTTTTTTATATATTTGGAGTTGCAGTTTTGGAGTTTGTATGTTTAGATTATATAATGAACTAGGAATGATGCATTTATTAGACAATCAAGTGTGTTTTATATATATTTGAAGTTGGTTTTAGTGTAACCAGCATTTCAGCATGGCTCGAGAAACTGTTTATGTAGTTTTCAAAGGATGGTGGTAAAGAATTTATCATTCATGGCCTGAATGTCAAGGCCAGGTTATTGGATTTAAAGGAAATGTGTACAAGTGCTATTCTTCATTAGGAGAAGCTGAGATTAGATTTCCAATGTTCGGTTAGAAATGAACAAATGTCATCTAAAGTTTACAACAATGCACATGAAGGTTCTCACATGACTTATGCACAATGCCATATTGTTCATAATAAATGGACATTTTTAGTCATTGGTTGCATAATTGGAGCAGTCTCAATAGGCATATTTTTAAAAATTGTTAATGGGTGATATTTAAGTGACCAAATTTTATGATTTTGGAAACCAAACTTCTATTGAGTTATTTTGCTGTGGTTTTATATATGGATACTACTTTGAGTACTTAGTAGTTACTTTGGTTTCCTTAATATGCAAGTTAAATATATACCCAACTTGCTCTACATGCTAGTCAATATAGGCTAGTACATAAATTAATTTAATTAATTTTGTTCAATTTTTATTTTCATTTTAAAAATAGTACAGTTTGCTTTTGCACCAAACACTCTACAATGGCAGTACAATACATGCTAATACAATATATGCTAGTACTATATATTCTAGTCAATACAGGTGAATACATATCTAATGGACCTTCGTGCTTGCATCATGTCTATGTCAGTGTATTTATTTATTGTGTAGTATTTTTTTCGTGTAATTTATTTATCATGTCGTTCTCGTGTCAGCATGTTTGTGTTTGTGCCGATATGTTTATATTCAACAAACATATCTATTTATTAAAATTTATACATTTTAAAAGTATATATAACAAATAACTTAAATATATAATTAATTAATTACATTACCTTAAATCAGTAAAAAAAAATCTAAATAAATAAAAATATGATAACAAACTATTAAAAAATTTAAATCTTCACTAAAGTATTAATTAAATAAAGTTTAAATTGATTAATCTGAAAAATTCACAAAATAATGAAATATAAGTAAATTAATATTTTTTATTTATTTATAAATTATTCATACTAGCATGCTATGGGCTTGGGTATGCCTAGTCCATTGGCTTCTCAAGCATAATATATTTTATTTATTTATAAATTATTCGTACTAGTCGTGCTATAGGCTCGTGCCATGTTTGACAAATCATGGACTCATGATGTGCCTAGCCTATTAGCTTTCCAAGCACAGTTGTTTCTTGCTTGATGCTAGGTATGACACAATTTATGCCATGTCGTAACCAAATTTTACCAAGTGAGGCAGAGATAGAGGTGTAAATAGTCTGGGCAGCACCGATACAACACAAACATTAAAAAGAAAAAAAAAATTCTTTTATGAAAAGAAGAAACACTTATAGTTATTGTTTAAAAACATGAGGTGTGTGTTCTCAGAGAGAATAACTATTATATATAAGTATATGTGTTAAATAATTATTTTTATTATATTTAATAAAGTGTCATATAAATTCATACAATTTTTACAACATCTATGTAAAGAAAATATATTAGCGAATTACAAATATGTATGCATCTATTCTTTTATAAAAGAGTATGTATGCATCTTGTGTATATGATAAAAATTTTATAATATAAGGTCATCTAAGATAGTTTATCAACAAAAGCTAAGTTGGGAATAAGGGCAGGTGTGCCTTAAAAAATAAAGTGAATTTCACAATAATTTTGTAATGTTTTTGTTCTTAAAAAAAAAAGAATATATATATATATATATATATTTAAATGGGTTAATACAATGTTCAACTCAAGGGTTGCAATTCAAAGAAATAAGTCATATTCTTCTTAACCTATATTTAAAGCTATTAATTGTGTCGAAAAATCTTAACTCATGCCAATTTAATATTCGTGTTACATATATTGATTTATTTAACCTATTTAATAAAATATTATATTTGTTTTGACAAAATAATATAACAAATAACATGTTTATCTATTATTTTTTAAAGTTTTATATAATAACATAACTTGTAATTTACTTTTATTATATTTATCTCACATTTAATTGATGATGTATTTTATAAAATAGTCTAATATATAAATATTATATATATATATATATTAAAAGAGTTATTTTTACTTAATTGTGTTTACTCATGTCAGTTTTGAGTTAAATATGTTGACATGTTATTGCTAATCATGTTGACAAATAATATGTTTATCTATTACTTGATTGTTTTTTTAATTAAGTATCGTACCTAGCCCAAATTGCCACAGGTAGTTAAACTATCTCATTTCTAAAATTGAATTTCCTATTCAATACATTAAGAAAGAAAAATACCAAACAATAATGAAGTTTATTGCTTAGCTTATTGAATTGGGACAAATTTGAAGGAAAATATCATATATCTCAATTTAAGTAAATCTTAATTCTCAAATATGTTTGCGTTTATTGTCTTTTCTGCCGACGTCAGCCACCACCTACGGGAGAAGAACATTGACAAATCGACAGACCGCCACAAAAACACAAAAACTCCGTCATTTATTCCATACAAAATAAACAAATAAACAAACAAAGGACTTTAATTTATGCAGCTGTTTTTGTTTTGTTTTGTTTTTTTAAAAAATCTTCCTTTTTAGCCCAAACGATTGAGTTTCTAGTACCACCAAACCTTTTAGTAGAGCACCAATGTTTTGGTGGGCAAAGGTTGTTGCAAATGGATATAGGAAGTTTGGTTGTTGCATATTATGGGAAAAACTGAAACCCTAAAAATAAAAAATATTCCAAAAATTTTAAAAAGAAATTATAAAAGGTTATATTAGTAATTTTAAATAAAAATGAAGTGTGGGAAATGATAAAAAACACACCTCCAAAAAAATATAAACTTAGGCCTAAAATGTATAGCACAAAGTAGAATGCTAAAATATCGCCATGATCCATATCACTAAGGAAAAATTTATTTATTCATTTTCTTTTGTTGATATGTCTTTGGAAAGAATTCACTCTCTTTTCTTAGTGATCTATAATAATTGAGTTTAACTTTCTTGTCATCTTATTCTGGTCCAACCAATCTCACTCTCCATTCTTAAGTTTATACATAGTCATTTTTGCAAGAACAATATAGTGATAAAAATTATTATTTTTCCAAAATTTTCACTGTCACTATATGTATATATCTGATAAAAAAAATCGATGTTGAGCTTAAGAAGTGCGGCCACACATTTGTAAATAGAAACAAACTACACTAAAAAAAAATAGGTCATATACGAAGATCATTCGAAGATGTAATATGATGGATTTTCGAAAACCCAACACATAAAAAACTAATATGGAAAATTTGATGGAGACGGCGATAATACGGAGGGTCAAAATACACTGTCATATTAATTAAGACTATATATGGCGGCCTTTATAGTCTTCGTTTTAAATGTGGTCAAATATAATGGACGACATTAACCCATCATATATGTTTATCTGTCAAACACGTGCTGCCACATATCAAATCTTCAAATTTACTTTATTAATACAACAGTCTAACAGTGTGTTCCGTCATATTAAGGCAATGTAATATGACAGTTATTTTTCCCTTTGCATATTGAAATACGCAGGACACCATGACCCATCGTATTAAGTCAAGACGATATCATTTTTCCATCGGGCTTTTTCTAACATGTGAAATTAGACAAAATGGTATCGTTTTTGTCACGTTTTTACAATGGGGTATCTAGTGGCTCTTCTTATTAATAAATCACGGTGTCATTTGAACTTGAATACCTCTTCTCCCTCCTCATCAGTTTACAAAATACTTGAAATTCTTTACTGCAAACTTTAGGGCCTAAATCAGTTTTCATTTATATTGTTAACCATTTTTGCAAGATTTTGGAATAAAATCATCAGAAAACATCGTCAAATCATTTGTTGGAAGTATTGTTTAAAAAGATTTAAATTTTGATATTTAATATTAGGGTTTTAATGGGTTTAATTGTTTTGACGGCACCTGCTATATAATGGTGCTTTTTTTGCTTGATTTTTGTGTTTTATGTTTTGTTTTGTTTGTTTATTGGTTATATGTAATGCTTTAAGATCTAAATATTTGGTATGGATCACTTGGCAGTTTTAGTTAAAATCCAGTGTGATTTGCAACTGTGGTTGGCAGTTTAGTTGAATTTTTTGAGTTGTTGCTTTTGTAGCGGTGGATTAAATAGTTTAATGTTTATACTTTTTAGGGTAATTGGAACAGTTCAGGTACTTAAGTGCCAATAAAAAAGAAGATTCAGATACTATACTGCCAAAAAAAACAATGAATACCCTTCATAACCAATCTTAGTATGCATTCATTAGGGAATTGACAAAAAACTTAAGGATTATTTGTGCAAAAGTAATATGAGTTCAGGGATTAAAATGTCAAAAGAAATATATTCAGGGACAAAAGTGTCAAACATTTATTCTTCACCAGCATTACCTTCACTTTTTGAGCGTCCTCTCCGATTTCCTCATTTTTGTCATTTCCTATCGCGTACCATTTTCACATCTCTCTCTCTCTCTCTTTTTAATTTTTGCTACAACTTGTGATCTCTTATGATTTCTTAGGGTTTTATGTTTCTTTTCATCAATATTTGATAATAGAATGTAATATAAGTATTTGTATTATTGACACACATGTTTTTACATTAGGTTAAGTTAGTTACATAAGTAAATCTCATTTAAGTTTTTCGTTCAGTTTACAATATATGTGTTGTATATATATACCATTCTTATCAGCTATAAAATTACAGCATCAAACACAATTTCCAATTCTATATTGTATCAGAGCAAAATTTTACTCTCACGAGTTCTTTTTTATCCAATATGTCGATCTTTACTAATTCATCTTCTTCTTTAATGTCTTCTTTTCTAATCCCTGCAAAAATACCAGCAGTGAAAGCAGTTTCCTTTCCCGCACACTTGTGTTTATTATAGCAACCACACAAGTCCCATTGAAATTAATAGGCACAAACTACTTCCAATGGAAAGCTGAGTTTGATGCATTTTTTATGGTGTATGATCAATATGGCTTTGTTGATGAAACCTTGTCTTGCCCTCCGTTGATTGCTTCTAGTTCTCCTAACTTGGACTGTATCCTTTGGATAAGACAATATATTCTTCTTTTAAGTGTCATTCATGGATGAAACTTAAGGCTTTGTTTTACCTCATTTTAAAAGCTTATATTTCTTGGATGCATTTTGTGATTAGGTAAGTTTCCCAAGCTCCTCGGGTACCTCCTGAGTTGGCTCATTACGTCAAAAGAACTCAGGAAGAAATGGATAGCCACCACGTTATCCTATGTAAAATAGGTACATCTAACCCTGCCGGATTATTATACGGTGTAAAAGAAATCCCCAACCCAAATTATATAACATAACCAAGCCATCCAACATATTTATCTTGTAAGGACCATGTTTAAAAAAAAAACAAAACAACACTTCCCGACAACAGTTAATTGCAAAAGAAAAGACTAGTGTAATTAACTAGGTTTTGTTTGTTTTAAAAAGAAAAAAAAAACTTTTGCTCTCACTTATTGTTGTCCCACATTTCAAAAACACAATCTTACATGTGATTTCAGTAATAACGTGACAGCTTGCAACATTTTTAAAAAACATAATAAAAATATAACAATTTAACAAATGATGTGTAATGGATGGAGATCTTTTTCACTCAATTTTGTGTCCTCATTCATATTCCACCAGTGATAAAATATCATTTCATTTAAAAAAATTATTTTTTTTTCCTTAATTTAAATTATTTTTTAATGTTTTTAAATAAAGTAGCATTATACTAATGATGGATAAAGATGGGAAAAATAATATAAACTAAATTCTGAAATGGATATGTGAACCAATACAAACCAATGTACATCAATTGATAAATAAAAAGAACTTGGTGTTTATAGAATTATTGTTATTTCATTGGCTTATATTGAGTTAGACTTATTTGTTTATTCATTTACATCCAAGGAATTTGCCAAAGATCTTTTATTAGAGGTGCACAAAAAACCGATTAAACTAACTAATCCAGTCCAATTCAACTTGTTTGGTTGAATTATTTTAATGTTATTGGATTTGATTGATTTTGAATTTTCAAAACCGATAGTGAATCATATTTGATTCAGCTTCTAAAAAAAATTATAAAACCGATAAAAAGAAACCAATTAAATATAAAGAATTAAAAATATATTTTTCAAAAGTGTGTAATAATCTAAATTTATTAAAAAACAATTGACGCATTATTAAGCTAAACTTATGTTGCTTTTGTTATATTTTATATTTATATTAATTTTTATTGTTTAGTTAAAGATATGCAATTGTAATCAATGAACTATTTTTAAATAATAGTTCGTTTTATTTTATAAAAATCAGTTTATTTTCAAAAGGTTGAACTATATGGTTTTTGTGAAAATTTTGCATATTTGTATAAGAAAGACTTCCGTTAATTTTATATTAATCTTCCAACTATTAAGATACTTTAAATAAATTGCTAAACAAAATTAATATTGCAGTGCAAAACATAACAAAAATTTGGAAACCATCATGGTTGGGGTATATAGGATTTTAGCCATGATGGTATTTTTGAAGCTTGGGATCTAAACATGAATAGAAAAAGAAAAAATCAAATCCTCAAGATTACTACCATTGTTATGGGTATTTTGTGATTCAATACAAATAAATCCAATAGTCTTGAAATATTGGGCTGAATTGGCGAAGTATGTAAGGCCTATATGCCAAGTGATTGTGAAATGATCGGGTTTGACTCTAGTTAGCATAAATTAAAGACCCAAACATCTCAATCTTGCTAAGTATTAGCTACAAGTAATAAATGAGGATGTGGATGCTATGAGACACAAGTCAACATATCACAATGAAACGCTAATACCTTAGAATCTCAACCATTAATTATAGATATAAATATTATGCTAAAGGAAAGAAGGGGATATACCATTTCTTTTAGAACAACATCTTTAACTCCCTTTTTTTTTTTTTTTTCCTTTTCTTAATTTGATAGCTATATTCTCTATTTACTCTCTTTATTCCTTAATTTTCTGTTGTGGTGAAAATTGATAATTCACAAGTGCATGAATCAATAAGTGATAAATTGGTTTTTATAAGAAAATTGATATCGATTCCACAGGGAATAATGTCTCTAGTATTGAAATTTAAATCTATCGTTAATCAAATTAAAAAAAGTAAAAGAAGATTGTCTATTTGTTTGATTGATGTTGTGTAGCAAAGAAAGAATTAAATTGAAAGCAATTGTAAAAGCAAGACAAGGCAGTGAAAGTAATTAATAAAGATCTTAAAGGTTTGATGAAACAAGGATTATGACTTCACCACTATTATTTCTATTTAGTCTTAATGCATAATAAATTCATAAGGTTAACCTCTCTTTGACAAAAATTAATTAGAAGTTGATTCCTCAATTCATTCTAGTTTAGCAAGCACAAGGAATTTAATTATCCATAATCTAAACACCGAAATTTAAGCCCTAAGACATGCAAACCCAATAAGCTATTGTCAAAGTTGTCACTAAGGCATGCAATATTCTTATTCCCATGTATTACATTGCACTTCATTGGTTGAGTGAAGCCATCTGTAACCTAAACTCATGAAAATAAAAAAAATGCATAACATTAGAAGCAGCACCAAGGTCACATAAAGCATTAGAAAATTCAAAACTTTTAATAGTGCAATGAAAAGTAAATTTTCCAGGATCTTGATGCTCAAGCATATCCACCTCTCACTATCTTCACCAATGTCATTAAACTCTATGATCTCCTTAGCACATTCTTCAATTGGCTTATCCATGTCCATGGCATCTTTCTTCACTACTTCAGCCACCACCTCCCTAAGGGTTCATATTTTTTCCTCTTTTTCCAAGGCCATTTCTCTTTTTACTATCATTTTTCCTTCTACTTCTTCATTGTAAGTCCAGCTATCTTCCTCTAGATCTTCTTCCTCCATCCATTCTTCAATTTTGGCCACCTTTTCAAAAATTGCTTGACTTTTTTATTCTTTGGCCGAATCCTCTATATCACTCTCCTTCAAGTTAATGATCTCCTCTTTGAATGGAATTCTCTTATCTTGAGCATGTTGATACTCTTTTGTAACAAGGGACACATCTAACCTTTTTCCAATCCTTCACTCAGCCACTTGGACATCCTCATATGGATTGATTTCAATTTGACTCGGAATAGTGCCTATTGGTCTTTGAATAGCTTGAGTGAGTTGCCCTATTTGCATCCCTAGTCCTTTTATTAATGCCTTTGTTTCATGCATTAAAGCAATAGAAGTCTCATTCATTTTTATCATAGATTGCTCAAGTAAAGATATAGTAATAGGAGAAGAATTGTAAGATTAAGATTAAGGTTGAGAAGTTTTTTGGAAATTTGAGGACTAGAATTGATTATGTTGTTGAGATGAAATTTGATAGACTTCTCTTTGTGGTCCTTTTTGGGTATTCGAATTGTCTCTCCGTGAAAAATTTGGATAGTTTCTCCATCCTGGATTGTAAGTGTTGGAGAATGGGTTGTTATTGCTATTGCCTTGACAGAAGTTCCCTATAAAATTAACATCATTAGATTCAATAGGATTTTCTATTTGATAATTAATACTTTCATGATTATCCCTACAATATTCACAACAATTAAAATTAGAAATATTATTTAAATTGTTGGAACCCAATGTCTCAAGTTTCTTTGTGAGAATTGAAACTTGAGTACTTAATTTATCTATCTTATCCTCTTCATGGACAACCATGGTCTTTTCAGAATGTTGGCTCATTTCACTTGCCCATTGCGAATTATTGATCGACATCTCTTCCAGTAGGTCGTATGCATCCTTTTGAGACTTTATTTAGCAAAGCACCACTTGCAGCTGCATCCATTTTATTTCTTGTTATATAGTTAAACTCATTATAAAAACTTTAGACTTGACTCCATATGGGCATCCCATGGTGTGGACAGTTCCTTAGTAATTCTTTTAACCTTTCCCAAGCCTCATACAAAGACTCTCCATCAAATTGGTGAAAGGTATTGATTTCATTCCTAAGCTTGACAGTTTTAATAGGTGAGAAAAACTTATTTAAAAACTTAAAAGCCAAATCATCCTAAGTGATAATACTTCTTGGAGGTAAAGACTATAACCAACTTTTAGCTCTATCCCTTAAGGTAAAAGGAAACAACCTAAGTTTAACAACGTCCTCAGTAATTCTATAGTATTTCACAAACTCACGTACATCACAGAAATTCGATATATGTCAATTAGTATCCTCACTAGGTAACCCTCCAAATTGATAATTGTTGAGCATAGACATAGTAATAGGTTTGACCTTAAAACTAGGTGCATCAATGAGTGGTCTCCTAATACAAGACATATCCCTCAATCCTTCTAAGTGCAACATAATCCCTAATGATCCTATAACCTTGATTATTTTGGAACTTCAGGAACTACTTGGTTACTTTGGTTTTCCATATTATCCTTTCTTTCAGTATTTCTAAACAAAGTCTCTCTAACTTCTCTTCTCCTTAACATCCTCATATCTCTCTCAGATAATTCACTATTGAAAGGTAAACTCATAAAACAAAATAAACAACCACAAGAACTAGAAAAGACAAACAAAAAAACAGAAATTTATACTAACAAAATAAAAAAATAAAAAATCCAGCAACTAAAATTAAAGAGAAAAATCCAATTAAACAAACTAATCAAACTCAAAAGATTAAACCAAATAAAACGCACCGAAAACCCAAACTTAAAGCAATATAAAACTAGAAACAGCAAGCAAATAATCATATTAAAAAAACTAATTAAACTCAATTAAAACTAAAAGAAAACCAAATAAAACTCAAAGAAAACACAAACTTAAAGCAATATAAAACTAAAAACCGAAATTAAAAGTGCAGTAAAATATTTTTCTCTTTTTTAAAAAAAAAACAAAATATTAATCAAATAACAACTAAACAAAATTCAAAATTCAGTAAACATAACCTAAAAACCGAAAACAATAATAAAACTTAAACACACAAACTACTTAGCTACTTCGATTTCCTCATTCTTCAAACTCGAATTGCATTGCTTTGGATCCAAGAAAACTCTCCAATTTTTGTTCTTCAATGGCTAAAACCAAAACTACAGAAAACAAAAACAAAAAATAAACCTAGAAACAGAAATTTAATCAACAATAAAATTTAAATTAACACTAGCTAGAAATAATTATTCACTGGCAACAGTGCCAAAAACTTGTTGTGGTGAAAATTGATAACTCGCAAGTGCACTAATCAACAAGTAATAAAATGGTTTTTATAAAAATCCGATATCGATACCACAGGGAATAATGTCTCGAGTATTGAAATTTAAATCTATTGTTAATCAAATTAAGAAAAGTAAACGAAGATTGTTTGTTTGATTGATTGATGTTGTGTAGCAAAGCAAAAATTAAATTGAAAGCTATTGTAAAAGAAAGACAAGGCAGTGAAAGTAATTAATAAAGATCTGAAAGGTTTGATGAAACAATGATTATGACTTCACCACTTTTATTCCTATTTAGTCTTAATGCATGATAAATTCGTAAGGTTAACCTCTTTTTGACCAAAAGTAACTAGAAGTTGATTCCTCAATGCATTCTAGTTTTGTAAGAACAAGGAATTTAATTATCCCTAATCTAAACACCGAAATTTAAGCCCTAAGACATGCAAACCCAATAAGCTATTGTCAAAGTTGTCACTAAGGCATGCAATATTCCTATTCCCATGTATTTCATTGCCCTTCCATATTATATCCCTTATTCCCAAGCCAATATAATACTAGATATATCTACATTTTCATGGAAGCATTAAGAACTACAATGAAATATTAACCATGAATATGAATTAAAACCAAACATGCATTAAAAACTAAATAGTCCTAGTAGGGCTACATCATAATCCTTATAGAAACTTAGTTACACATGCTGTTAAGTATAGCCATCAAATATTCAAAAGAAAACATATTGTGAATAACAAAATGAATTAAGAAAAGAGAAAACAAATCCAATAGTTGATGGCTGCCAAATTTCTCCTTCTTTTGCTTATCCAAATATGCTTCTAGAAAAATGTTAAACTCCTCCACTAGTGTTGGCCGAAATTCTCCTTTGCTCTAGAACTTTTATGTAGCCGAAATCTCTTTTGTAAAAACCCTAAAAACTAATATGAAAACGTAATACTCCAGACCTTAGACCTCTGATCTTTCTCTCTTTGCCTCTTTGAATGAATGTATGAATGAATATAGCTTCAAGGTGCAAGGTATTTATAGGAAAAGTTTTACTAGTTGAAATAGGAAAGACTCTAAGAGTTACTATCTAACCCTAGATCTAATATTCCAATATAATAGGAGATAAAATATATATCAAAATCAAATCCCCTAAATTCCCTCATATGGTTGGCCCTATAGGGTTATTTAAGTCATTGGTGCCCTCCAAAAAATATCACATTCTCACTTAGAGCATCTTTAATGGAGAACGTGGATTGCTATATACATGGCATAGAAATAGACATTGTTTAAATCTATGTGGCATAATTGCACATTCAATTTAAAAGTTATTCTTCAATGGTAACATGCACAAAAGTTATTTATGGTTATTAATAAATTATGTATTTTATTAACTATTTATAGTTTTTTAGTAAATTAGATTTTTAAGAAAAATTTTACTTTTTTGGAAACTTGACAATGTCTAACAGAGCCTCCAGAAGTAGACATTTACCTTGACAACGTCAATGCCACATCATCTTGATATTCATTATAGATATCACCATTAGAGAGAATTTTTTCAAAACAATGTCTATATATGCTCATGTGGCATGTTAATTTTAGCAATCCATATTCCATTAGAGATGCTCTTAGATAAGGAAACTATCCATATCTCTTTAGGAATCAAATTTCTTTTCTACTCTAATTCTTTCTCCAATTATTATCCCAATTAAAATAATTAGAATAATCTAACTTTCCAAGTGGAATATGATGTGGCAATATATATACACCTGTCTGGAGAGTGATGATGTGGCAATCTTCAATATCCATGTATAGGTGTCATCCTAGTTGGCAAAGACACTTCTCTTTATATTTTCAATGTATGTCAGGTAGATTCCAAGTACACTTTAGATGACCAAATGAACTCAGAATTCACCGATTCCAATTGAAAATATTAGATCTATGTCTTATATTTCTAGGAATACATTTATCGTACAAAATGGACATTGGTAAGGCACTCAAATTCCAATTTCTCCAAAGGAATGTATGTTTGTCTCAATTGCTAAATATTTTGATCTTCTAAATCAAAATGGTACTGATTGGCTAATCCAATTGTAATAAAACATTACATAATTGAACCTTAGTGAATCATGAATCATTAGAAATTGTAATCGCACAAAACCTCCATGTGTAGCTGCAAATATGACTTTTTCACTAAAGATTGCACATAAATACAGCAATTTCCAACATTTGTCTTTATTTCTTTAAAAATAGAAAAATACAACAATTTAGTATTTTTCATTAACAATTAACTTACAACTAGCTAAAATCCAATATGAAATATGGCATAAAAACAATAACTTTTTATGCCTATCATTTTCTCTTTTTATTCATTGGTTTTTACCAATCTCCTCCATCTTCTTTGGTCTTCTTCTTGATCGAATATCTAAGCTAAAACCATTTATTTTTCCTCCATGAAAAACCAGTAAAGAGAGAAAGACATAAAGAAAGAGAGCTTATTTTGAGCATTAATTACTAACTTAACCATCGGGTTCACTCATCTGACCAGTTTTCTTTTATTCTGTAGTTGGCACAAACTCCCCATCTTTTCCCTTTCTTGATTTGATAGCTATATTCTCTCTTTACTCTCTTTATTCCTTGGTTTTCTCTTTTTATCCATTTCTTTTAGAAATTATCCCAATCTTTTTTGGTTTTCTTCTTTTTAACCGAATATCTAAGCTAAAACCATTTATTTTTCTTCCATAGAAAACCAGTAGAGAGAGAAAGACATAAACAAAGAGAGCTTATTTTGAACAATAATGGTTGACATAACCATCTAGGTCACCCATCTGAATAGTTTTCTTTTATTTTGTAGTTTTGAAGCAACTTTGGTGGACAGAACGAAGAGCATCCAAAAATCAGCTACAACATTTGGCACCACCAGTGAGAACTATTTACACATCTTTCATGGAAAACAGTTTCTTGTTTATGTTTATGTGAAATCTAATGTTTGTAGTTGTGATTTTTGGTTAGATATGTATTCTTTTGTCCTACCGGATTGTGAGTATTGTTGGTGGATGTTTTTCTCATTTTTTGCACCTTTGTTTTCTTTAAACTTTTTATTCATTCCTTTTTTCTCAATATTGGGTTTGTCATATTTTTGAGGTTACCATTTTTTCTTTGAAAAGAAAAAAAAAAGAAAAGGAAAAAAATGAAATATGAAAGAAGTCAAAACAAAAATGGAGCATTTAGGAAAACTACCTATGGTGAATACTTGGAGTTGGATGCTTTTCAGCTATTGGAGGACCTGCAGCATTGGATGACCTATTGTTTCGCAACTACTGGATGAATTGCTAATTTCTAGCCATTGGAGAACCTGCTAAATTTTAGCTACTATATGACCTGCATCTTTGGAGAACCTGCTATTTTTCAGCTACTTGAGAAAGTTATTGAATTTCACAACCTAGAGGAAGTTGCTCAATTTCAGCTCACTGGAAGAAGTTGCTAGATTTCATCTCCTGAAGAAAGTTAAGAGACTTCAGACCCTAGAAAAAGCTGTTGAATTTTAGCTCTTAGAGAAAAGTGCTGGATTTCACCACCTGGAGAAAGTCACTCCATTTCATCTCCTGAAAGAAGTTGCGGGACTTTAGTCCCTGGAAAAAGTCAATGAATTTCAGATCTTGGAAAAAGGTTCTTATTGTCATTTTAAGAGGAAGTAGCTAAATTTCAGCACATGGAAGATTTCATTGAATTTAAGTTCTTGGAGAACCCAACCTTAATTTTGAGGCCATGGAATGAAATAGCCACATTTAAGCACCCATTATGGTTTCAAACAACCAGCAGGAGCAGAGACACACTTTCAAAGGATTTGAACCATCAAATAGGTGAGCTCGACATAAGCATACCGCAAGCATTAGCTCTATTCAACAATTGGAATCTTCCATTCCACCACCTAGAGTTGCCCCATGACCATCTCAATAGCAGGTGCTACCACCACCTCGTAGACGAAGTGAACAAAGGGTGGCATCTCTTTCCGGAGAAAGATTGTTTATCAAACCTGGAAAACCAAATGGACCTCTTCTTGTACATACTAGCTCAGCATCAATAAGTGCGATATGAGCCTATTTCAACTATCAGAAAAAGCTCAACCCCTATAGATTCTCTTGAATCCATGAGAGATCTCAGAACTATAAAGATATGGGCTATTGGATGAAGAGCTAGAAACTCAAGCTAGAGACATTGCTCCATTCAAAGAACCTCAACATAACTTTGATAGGACAAAGTTTAGGAGAGGACATTTGGCAACACCAGCTGGAAAAATGAAAAAAGAGGTGGACACTTCAAGTTTCCATCTCCTTTATGAGCTAGGAATGGAGGAAAAAAATCCCGCTTGAGATCAGTTAGTGAGGCTTTCTCCTCAACGGATGACAAACTAGATTGGTTGACCTTAGATGGTCTTTTAATGCAAGAAGGAAAGTTCTTGAGGAGGTGGAGCAAGCACAAGATTGAGTAGAGTGTGCAAGGTGAGCTGAAATAGAGGAAAAGAGAATGCACAGTCCAGTTGAGAAAATACGGAGAGGTAGAAATTTCAGGTATCTTGCTCCTACATAAGCTAGAGATAGAGAAGGCAGCTCTCGCTTAAGGTCAGCGAGTGATGTTTTCTCTTCATCAAATGATAAACTGGACAGAGATGATCTCGTCCCTCAACACAAAAAAGCGAGCATGCGAGCAGAATGAGCATGCATGAGTTTGAATTGAACATGTAAGGCGAGATCAAGAGGATAATGAGAGGATGCAGTCCCAAATCGAGCAAGACATAAGAGAAGTGCGAATGGAAAAATAGAGCATACGGATCCTAGCTAAGGAAAGAAGAGGATTCATGGATGAAGAAAGGAGAAAGCTATGAGCTGAAGAAAATAAAATACTTTTAAATGGACTAGGACACCAAATACCAAGAGGCTACCCATCTCCTCATGCAAGGAATCACATGAATGACCTAACCTTTCATGCCTTTGGTTAAGGAGGACCAAATGCTTCATCATTCGTGAGTGAGATTCATCAAGCTGTCTTTCTCTCGAACTTTAAAATCCCTAACTTGGAGCGTTGTGGGAGAAAGATTGACCCTAGAGAGCATTTGAGAGCTTATAGAGTCTAGATGGAGTTCAAAAGGGCTGAATATGCGATCATGTGCAGAGCCTTTCTATTGATGCTTGGAGGCATAACAAAAGCATGGTTCACCAGATTAAGGATTATCATTTAGTCAGATGGAGGATGCCTTTGCAACTCAGTTCATAGGAGATTAATCAGTGAAGAAGCTACCCTCTCATTTATCTTCAATCATGCAAAGGGAGAATGAGTCACTGGAAGCTTATGTTCAGAGATTCACTGAGGCAATGATGCACATATAGGGTTACACAGATGACCGAGTCATGCAGGCAACGAAGGATAGATTGCGAGACGAGGACTTCATTAGAACTATAGATAAGAATCCACCTTCGACGTTCCTAGAAATGCTAGTTGAAGCTTAAAAGCATGTAACTATAGAG
The DNA here is from genome assembly GCA_003254975.1 of Ochetophila trinervis. NCBI lineage: Eukaryota > Viridiplantae > Streptophyta > Magnoliopsida > Rosales > Rhamnaceae > Ochetophila > Ochetophila trinervis. The sequence goes on along the minus strand of QANX01001045.1, from coordinate 39,878 downwards.
GAGGACATTAAATCAAAAAGAAATCTTGATAGAAAAGAAAGCATAGTCAGAAGCAAAGTTAAAAGGGATGAAAATGGAATCGAAAGAGGTCTACAAGGTCTTATAAGTAGATTTGAAAGATATACATCTCTCAATGATGCTCACTCAGAGGTGTTGATGAAAATTAAAAATCATAATATCTTGTAAAGGCCAAATCTGATATTGACCCGACCAAATAGAATGAACCAAATCAAATATTTTCAAAATCATTGTTATTTTGTGTATACCATTGGTAATTATTTTTAGTTGAAAGAAGATATTGAATATCTCATTTGACAATGCCAGCTTAAAAAGTATTTTTTAAGTCGCGATGAATAAGAATTTTAGACCAACTTCACTAAAATCTCATGAACTGAAAAAATTGTCATATGAAGACTTCACCAAGGCAACTCATACAAATGATCGGATGATGAAGCAACTAAAGTGATAGTATCAGTGATATAAATATTTTGAAGCATTATATGTCATTTGTCAGATCAATGGCAAAATTTTTTTAAAAAGACATTTTAAGTTCCTTTGGATTCATCTCGGACCTTACAATGAGGTGAACTACCATACCAAGCCAGAGTTAAAGCTAAAGTGCTTTTCGAGCTAGAGTTTAGATCCACTTGACTAGGAGCTAAACTACTCCAGAGCTGAAGCTCAACTAAGATCCAAGGGCTGGGTGTCTCCCTGAGCTGAAGTTAAAATTTGATAGGAGCCAAGATGCTCCCAGAGACAAGGCTTTGCTAAGATTCGACCAAAAACTGAAATGCCCGTATGCCAAGTCATTGTAAAATGATTATGCTCGACTCTAGTTAGCATATACTAAAGGCCCGAATCTTCCACTCTTGTATTAGCTGAAAGTAATAAATGAGCATGAAAATGCCATCAGACACATGTTAAGAGATCACAGTGGAAGGCTAATACCCTAAACTCTCATCCATTAATTTTACATATAAATATACAGGTAAAGGAGAGAGGGGGCTGGCCATTTTCTTTGGGGACAATGCCACCAACTCCCTTTTTTTTTTCTTTCATGATTTGAAAGCTATATTCTATCTTTACTCTCTTTATTCGTTGGTTTTCTCTTTTTATCCATTGGTTTTCTCTCTTTATCCATTGGTTTTTAGCAATCATCTCCATCTTTTATGTTCTTTATATGCATAAAAAGTTATTGCTTTTATGCCATATTTTATGATGGATTTTAATTAGTTTTGAGTTAATTGTTAATAAAAAAAATACTAAATTGTTGTATTTTTCTATTTTTAGAGATAGAAAGACATGCTGGAAATTGCTGTATTTCTGCGCAATCTTTACTAAAAAATCATATCTAAAGCTACACATGGAATTTATATGCGCTAATGATTCATGATGATTCATGGTTCAATTCTGTAAATTTTCATTGCAATTTGATTAGCCAATCAGTACCAGTTTGATTTTGAAGATGAACATTTTTAGCAGTTGTGACACACTTACATCCTTTTGGAAAATTGAGATTTGAAATTCTTCCCAGTGTCCATTTTGTGCAATCAAGATATGTCTAAAAAGCTAAGATATAGACCTAACTTTTCCAACTGGAATCAATTAATTCAGAGTCTTTACCTCCAGGGAGTATTACCACTTGGGATGCTCTAGCCTTTAAATTTTTGAATAAATGTTATCCATCTATTAAAATCACCGAGCTTAGGAATGAGATCAATACTTTTCACCAATTTGATGAAGAGTCATTGTATGAGGCTTGGAAAATTTTGAAAGAATTACCGAGGAAGTGTCCACACTATAGGATGCCCATATGGAGTCAAGTCCAAACTTTTTATAATGGGTTGAACTATATAACAAGGAATAATGTGGATGCAGCAGCATGTGATGCTTTGTTAAATAAATCTCAAGAGGATACATATGTCCTATTGGAAAAGATGGCAATCAATAATTTGTAGTGGGCAAGTGAAATGAGCCAACATTCTAAAAAGACCATGGCTATCAATGATGAGGATAAGATATTACTCAAGTTGCAAATCTCGCAAAGCAACTTGAGACTTTGGGTTCCAACAATTTCAATAATATTTCCAATATTTCTAATTTTAATTGTTGTGAATATTGTGGGGATAATCATGAAAGCGTTAATTGTCAATTAGAAAAACTTTTTGTTCAATGTAGTGAAACTAATGATGTTAATTTTGTATGGAATTTCTGAGAAGGCAATAACAATAACAACAACAACAACAACAACAACCCCTTCTCTAACACTTACAATCCAGGGGTGTAGGAACCATCCAAGTTTTTTATTGAGGAACAATTCAAACGCCCGAGGAGAACAACAAGTCTATCGAATTCCTTCTCAACAACATCAACAATTCTAATCCTCAAATTTTCAAAAGACTTTTCAACCTCAAACTTTACCTCAAACTCAATCTGATAATTATTCTCTTATTACTATGTCTTTACTTGAGCAATCTATCATAAAAATGAATGAAACTTCTAGTGCTTTGATGCAGGAAACCAAGGCAGCAAATAAAAGGGCTAGGTATTCAAATAGGGCAACTCGCTCAAGCTATCCAAAGACCAATAGGCACTTTTCCAAGTCAGACATAAATCAATCCAAATGAGGATGTCCAAGTGGCTGAGCTAAGGAGTGGAAGAAGGTTGGATGTGCCCCTTTTCACAAAGGAATTTCAACGTGCTCAAGTTAAGAGAATTCCATGCAAAGAGGAGATTATTCACTTAAAGGAGAGTGACATGAAAGATTTGGACAAGGAGGAGCTAAGTTAGGCAATTTCTAAAAAGGAAGCCGAAAGTGAAGAGTGGATGGAGGAAGACGATCCAAAGGAGGATAGATGTACTTACAATAAAGAAGTAGAAAGGAAGGGATAGTGAAAAGGAATCTAGCCTTGAAAAAAAAGCAGAAATTATGAACCCCTAGCAAGGTGGTGGCCAAAACTTTGGAAAAAGATGCAATGGACATGGATAAGCCAATTGAAGAAAATGCTAAGGAGAGCATAGATTCTAATGACATTGGGGAAGAAAGTGAAGAAGTGAATATGCTTGAGCATCTTGTCTAGGAATAGGAGATGAGAAAAAGAATAAATTTTAGATGGGATATCTAAATAAAAGTAGTGTTTTTGATGAAGATGACTTTCATCCCACGTATGGTATTAATCAAGCTTATGATGGCTTTTATTTTTATTGATCAAATTAGGGAGAGAGAGGCCGAAGAAAGAAGAAAGGAAGAAGAGAGAAAAACGAAAGAAGAAAGTGATGAATACCAAGAGTTTCCAAAGAAATTACAAGATCTTGGAAAATTTACTTTTCATTGCAATATTAAAGGTTTTGAATTTTCTAATGCTTTATGTGATATTAGTGTTGCTACTAATGTTATGCATTTTTCTATTTTCATGAGTTTAGGATACAGATGGCTTCGTTCAACCCATGATGAGATTATTTTGGGCGACAACACTCATGTTCAAGTTGAAGGTATCTTGGAGAATATTCGTGTTAAAGTTGGATCTCTTAAGTATAGGATGAACTTTAGAGTGATGAAGATGAAGGATCCTAATGCTTCATTGATATTTGGTAGACCATTCTTAGCCATTAGTAGGACTAAACAAGAAAGTCAAGCTAAAGACTTGAAACAAGTGCTTTATGGGAGGCAACCCAAAGTTTTTAATTTTGTTTTAGTCTATTTTTAGTTGTTTTTTAATTTTTAATTTCTTTTTATTTGTTTTGTTTTGTTTTGTGTTTTTAGACATCAAAGAAGAAAAATCAAAGGAAAACCATTAAAGGGGTAATCAGCCAAAAACGAGCTTTGTGAGCTTAGAGTTTACAATTTATTTGTATCACATCAATTGGGGGAGCTTTCTTTATCTTTACTCTTTATTTTGTTTAATTTATTTGTTTTTAACATTAAGAGCTATGTACATCTTAATTTGAGGGTGGTTCTTTTTGTTAATTTCTTCTTTAATTTGAGTTTTTATTTATGGATGTTTAGGTTTAGTTTTTAAATTTTTGATTTTTGTGTTTGCTGAATTTTTAGCTTTAGGTGTTTTCTTAAATATTTTGATGAGCCAATGATGAGAATATGATTGAGAATAAATAGATTCTTAGATAGTGAAATTGTTTTTGTGTATTCTCTAATGCACAAAGTAAAATTCAAATGTTGTTACTTTCAAAATTATTTTTTGAGCACTTTGTCAAATGAGCATGATTTCGATTGTATTTCGGAGAAGCTTTGCATTAAATTAGAATGATTATTCTTGAATTCTAAAACATGCATAATTATTGCTTGAGGTAAAATTCTAGAGAGATGCATTACTTTGAATATGATTTAGGCCATTTTTGTTTTGAGTTTGAGCATTTCTAGCCTACCTTTGAAATTTTTTCCGTTGGTACCATGTTTGAGCCATTTTTAGGATGCATATAAGATTTCATATTAGAGCCTTTTGTTCTCTAAACCACTTTGACTTATATTTTTGAACCTAAATATATTTTTCCCTACCCTATATACATTGAAATGAATATATGCTTATTAATTTGTATTTGGAGTAGAGTAGAAAATAATTTAGAGGTGGCAATAATGATAAATTTCAGCTACTATGTATCTTTGATGTGGAAAAAATGAAGTTTGAGTAAGGTATGAAAAAGAACAATTTGGGAGTTAGAAGAAAAAAAAGAAGTGAAAAAGTACTGAGTTGAGAAAAAAAAAAGTAAAAGAGAAGTGTATTTTTTAGGAGAAAACAAAAAGTTCTATAAGCATATTATTTATAAGTTTTCTTTCTTTGAATTTTACATTCCTATCATTTTCTTTCTTCTAAACCATTACCCTTTAGCCTTTACATTACAAGACAATAAATTCCTAATGATTCAAGGTAATTGATTGATCTACATTAATGGAGATATATTAATTATATCAAGCATATGGTGGTTCATATTTTACAATCACTATTTAATGTAGAAATTATTCAATTGCATGATTTAGAATGTATTATTTGATTTCACACACACTGTGAAAGTAATGATTATGTTGAATAGAAGATAGACTATTGAGTTGCATGATTATTTGGAAATTACTTTTGAATTGATATGATTATGCAATCTTTGAGGCACCCCATCAAGGTATTTGAGTTTATTTTATAGGAGATGTATTTTTTAGTTTTTTCTTTCATTGTTTAGGACTACCAAAGTTCAATTTAGGAGTAGTTGATATGCATACGGACTTTACATTCTTTTGAGAAAATTGACATTTGAGTGTATTTTCAGTGTCCATTTTGTGCGCTCAAGATATGCTAGGAAAGCTAAGATATAGATCTAACTTTTTCAACTAGAATCAGTTAATTCGGAGTTCATTTGATTATCCAAAGTATACTTGGAATTTGACTAACGAACATTGAAGATATAAAGGGAAGTGTCTTTGCCAACTAGGATGCCACCTATGCATTGATGAGTGGGGATTGCCACATAATCACTCTCCAGTCATGTGTGTTATTATTACCACATCATATGCCACTTGGAAGTTCAGATTATTTCAATAACATTAATTGGAGAATAAATTAGAGTTGGAAAAAGATTAAATTCCTAAAGAGATATGGATTACTTTCCTAATCTAATTGGAAGTGTGACATCATTTTGAAGGTACAAATCACCTATTTATCCTCATAAACCAGCCATGTGAGAGATCATAGGAGATTTGATTTTTTTCCTTTAAATACCATACACCTTGAAGCTTTAAATCATCAAGTCTTCTACATTATTTTTCATATCTCTTTTAGATTATCTTAGGCTCAATTTTAGAGGTTTATGGCAAGGGAGAATAGGATACACAAGAGTTCTAGAGTAAGGAGAATTTCAGTCAGCACCTTCAGAGGAGTTCAACCTTCATCTTTAGTCATATTTGAAGAAGCAATTGAAGAAAGAATAAGATGAGTAATTCGGCAGCCAAAGATCTTGGATTTGTTTGATCTTTTTTTCATCCTTTTTTTATTCATAATATGCTTGATCTTTAGAAATATTTGAAGAACCAATTGAAGAAAGAATAAGATGAGAAATTCGGCAGCCACAAGATCTTGGATTTGTTTTATCTTTTCTTCATCCTTTTTTTATTCATAATATGTTTTGTTTTGATTCATTGATGGCTATTTCTAAGAACATGAGTAGCTAAATTCTTATTAGGATTATGATGTAGCCCTATTATGACTATTTAGTTTTTAATGCATGTTTGATTTTAATTCATTTTGAGAGTTGACATTTAATTGTAGTTCTTAATGCCTTTATGAAAAGATGAATAAATCTAATATTATATTGGCTTAGGAATAAATGATATAATATAGAAAGACAACGAACATCTGAAACTCAAATCTGTGTTACACATGATAAAAAGCAAGTCAGAAGTAATCAGGTCCCACACATTCTAATTTTACCTGGTTTATCAAGCAAACAAGCAACAAGGCACATTTAACAAAAGAAAAGTACAAAATCGATTATGCTTCTAGACACGACGTCGCCTTGATAACAGCTTATTTCACCATAAGCAAAAATGTCAGCATCTTTCACACCCTAATGTGCCTTGACATAATTGATGAACTAAAATATGAAATCCTCAGTATTGTAAAACATCCATTTCCACGCAACACAAATTAATAACACCATACAATAAAATTATGATTTCTATGAGTTTCAGTTCATTTATGGACATAAAACTACATTGCCAATATAAGCTAACAGGCGAAGGATTGACTTGCAAAGGAATAACATTGGCCACTTAGGAATGTTATGCCCGAGAACTGGTGTTCCATATGATGAACCTGACTTCCACTTAGGAAGATTCGCCAGTCATTTTAACGCACGAAGACTGTAATAGGGTATCATACACGCACCAAGATGCCATGGTCGTAAAGCTAGTCATCACGAATTGTCGAGTTCAACCAATCTTGATCGATGAAGAAAGATCATCAGACATTTATTTTCTTGACGCCTTGAGAAAAATAGGCATCCAAGAGACGAAGGTAGAAGTATTTCATACATCTTTGGTAGGTTTTAACCGACAACAAACCACTAAACTTGCCCGAGTACAGCTATCAGTGACTGCCAATGTCGAAATCAAGCTAGTCGGTTTCTTAGTAATTGAAATACCACACTCTCTCTCCAACCAATATTGTCTCCAATTTAGCCACTGCACTTCAGACGGTATGGAGTTTTTGGTCAGACTTCCCAGACGGTCACCCATCCCAGGAATGTTCCCACTGGAAGCCAAACACTCTGAAAAGGCCTTGGTTGTTAAAAGAGTGCTCACTTTACATTTGAACCATTACTGTTTGACACCCTTCCACACCCAGACGATGTGGGATTTGACACCGATCTCTGCTAGTAAGGTAGCCTGCCAGTGCCCCGCACCCGCCCACACTTACCCTAGCTCTGTCAGTAAAGTAGTCTGCCAGTGCCCTGCACCCGTCCACACTTACCCTAGCTCTAGATCCTGGTCGTCACAATCTACCCCCTTGGGGCCCAGGCTCTTCGCTAGCACATTTCTGGCCGGGTACAGGCTCTAATACCATTTGTAACACCACACTCTCTCTCCAACCAATATTGTCTCCAATTTAGCCACTACACTTTAGACGATATGGAATTTTTAGTCAGACTTCCTCGGGGGGTCACCCATTCCAAGAATGCTCCCACTGGAGCACGCTTAACTCCAAAGTTCTTTCCAACCCTGAAGTCAAATGCTTTGAAAAAGCCTTGGTTGTTAAGAGAGTGCTCACTTTACATTTGAACCATTACTGTTTGACATCCTTGCACACCCGGGCGATGTGGGATTTGACACTGATCTCTGCCAGTAAGGTAGCCTGCCAGTGCCCTGCACCCGCCCACACTTACCCTGGCTCCAGATCCTGGTTGTCATAGTAATCGAAAATCATTCATTGTACAACTTCATTCTCGAGAGACCGTGGGTGCATTCACTGAAAGGGTTGCCATCCTCTTACCACCAAAATATGAAATTCTCAATCAAAGATGAATTGATGAGATGTTAGGTTAGCAGCGAATGTCATGAAATTGCTACACTGCCACATTTAAAAGAACAAGTACGGATGGATAACAACTACAAAGGCATGACATCATAAATGAATCAGAAGACAAGGGAAGTGTGGAAGAGGTTTAAAAAATTCATATAAACTCGACTAAGTCAGAGAGAGATGTGGATTAGAATGAAACTCAATGACGAATAGAAAAGTTTGTTAACCTGATTCGTACGAGAACATCAATCTAGCTTCACGTGGTCGACAGAGGACCTAACATATATTCCCGAAACAGAGATCACTCAATAAGTGAATGCCAATCATGATTTCCCGCTGGTTAAGCAGAAAAGGAGAAAATGTTCTCTTGAAGCTAATCGGGCCATAATAATGATGTGGATCGCCTTCTGAAGGTGGAATAATGAAGATAAGCTAAGTACCAGCAATGGCTAGCCAACCTAGTCATAGTGAAGAATAAGAGTGGAAAGCCTAGGGTATGCGTCGACTTCACCTATTTGAACAAAGCTTACCTGAAAGACTGCATCCCATTCTCTAAAATTGATATGCTGGTCGATGCAAGATCTAATCATGAGATGATAAGCTTCTTAGACGCCTTCTTGGGCTACAACTAGATTTGAATGGACTCTGCAGATGAAGAAAAAAACTTTTTTCATCACCAAATGAGGAATCTACTGCTAGAAAGTTATTCCGATCGGACTAAAAAATGCCGAGGCTATGTACCCAACGCCTGATGAACAAGATTACTGATCAATTGGGAAAAACCATGGAGGTATGCATTGATGATATTATACTCAAATCAAAAGAATCTCATCAGCATCTTCTTCATTTGGAAAACAAATTTCAAATTGTGGATCACTTTGGCACAAAATTAATTTCCATGCACATGCGCTGGCAAATTTAGCATCGGCTTTGCAAATGGACAAACAACAAACTATCGAAGTGGAAAGTGTGCCCAACTTAGTTTTGGATGAAGAGTCACCAGCAGTGCACTGTGTTGACCCAGCCACCCCATGTTGGATTGATTGCTATATGAGCTAAATTAAAAATGGGACGCTACAAGAGGACCAGAAAATTGAAGATAAAGTTACCCAGTTCGTGCTCTTCAAAGATGAGCTTTACATGAGATCATTCTCCGGGCTTCTGCGAAAATGTGTTCGCCTAGAAGAGGTAGAGCACGTGCTATGTAAGCTCAATAAAGGTCACTATGAAAATCAGTTAGGTGGACAGTCGCTGGCACACAAAGCCTTGATGTAAGGATACTTCAGCTTGTACTATTACAAGATATGAATGGAGAAGAAGTACCCCAAATTGGAATGACATCCATTAAAATAGGTACCACCACTAGAAGTAAACATTTTTTTTGTCATTTTAAACAAAACTCCGATTCTTCTGATTAAAACTTGGGGGGATGGCAGGAGGGGGGTAGATGGTTATTACTCGCCACTAGCAAATAATTTGCAAATATTTTACAGTTATGAAAAATATAAATTTAAATTATAGTTTTAATTAGAAAAATGAAGAAATTTTTCACAAAAATGTCCACAGAATGCCCTGATCCTATGATCGATTCTCACTAATCCTCACGGTTCATACTCAAAGGTTGTGACTTAATGTTCCCTTAAAAGAATTCAAATGAGGAAAAAATTTATCATTTTCCTCAAAAAATTTGAAGGTCAAAACGAAGAGTTTTCCTTTGCCAACCTGATCTAGGAGCTTTCGTCAAATCTCTTGGACAAAACTCAAATGCATATGATAATCTATATGAGATCTTACCAGAGCAAATAATTTTCTGCTCGATGATTCACTCTAGGCCTTGTCAGGGAAGGATGGATTTAATCTCACAAGTCCAACGAATCCAATTAAGATTGGATACACACATACCTCAAGGATCTTTACTTTTTTAAAATGAGCAGTCCCTTATTTCTAACAAATGATTGCAGGTTAAAGGGATGAACATACAAATAAAAATGTCTCATTAAAAAAAAATGAGTGTACATAAACTATAGTAAACAGTTCACAAGGTCTCATGATGAAACAACACCTCGCTCATAAAAGAATCGATCATGAGATTTTTAGTTCAAGGTTGAAATAGAAATTGGAACCTTCCTAATACAGAAGATTGATTAGTGCTAGCGGGCCTGGATTATCCTTATACAACACATGGACCGCGTTCCACTCATACTCGTGTTTATGCAACCAGGGAGTCATGGATTGATCAGGAAAAAAGGCAAAATACACACTACAGTGGGTTTACTAAAACCACAGAAGAGTTCCCTCCATTCCTCTGGGGCCCTGCTGATAGTCTTAGTGGTCAATAAATTTGCCTCTGGTTCTAATTTTTTAAAGTTTGGATCTTTGAGCTCTAAGCAGATCAAGGTGTGTATGACTACACCTTCACAATCATCACAGACTATTGTCAAATAATCAAAATTTGATCTACGAACAGACATTCCATCATCTTCCACCTATTTGAATTCATACAAGGGTTATTATATTGAAAGTCCCTAAACTATATAGTGTTTTACACTTTTGTCCTAAAACTTTTTTTTCTCACTTTTGATCATCAAACTCATATTCTCGTATCATCGTAAGTCCTTATTGAAGTTTTCGTGCATTTGAAAGTTAAAAGGCACATGCGATGCAATTGAGGTCCATTTTAAGGGTAAAATTGTAATTTTAAGAGTTTTTATTTTATCACTATAGGTCTCTAAACTATATCGTGATTTACAATTTCGTCGTAAAACTTTTTTTTACACTTTGATTTTCAAACAAATATTTCACTTAGATAAGCTTACACATGAGACTCACGGTGACACCTCTCTGCAATCTCACTCTCTCTCCTCCATAAAAGGTTATTCTTTTCCTTTCTTTCTCTATCTCCATATAACATCCCGTACCAAGAAAATATAGTAAAATTTTCAAGTTTGACCAGTTTAACCATGAGAGGCTCAGGGTTGACTTTTTCTATGAGCGTGTTATGGCTTTGACTGTGGTACCTTTACGTAGAGCTAGTCGATACGAGTTCATAGACTAGTAGTACGCTTGATTCTGAGCTAAGATCGAAAAGTTATGGTTCAAAAAGTGTGAGGGGTATTTTGGAAGTTTTACAGGGTTGGGCTTAAAATTACAAAATTGCCCTTATTCCATTTTCTTTAAATTTCTAGAAAAGTCTGGAAATTCCCCCCCAGGAGCCGGACGGTCACGCATAGCACCCGCGCACCACCGCGCCCCTTCGTTCCTTCATCGGCAATGGCCATTCTCTGGCCAAACCAAGCCAGAAACTACCTGAATCTTGGAGCCGGCGGCCTCCTCTTTCCAACGGTACCGGTGACCACCCGTGGGAATGCCCAGATTGCTGGAAATCAAGAGAAATCGAGTCAGCTCCTTATGCGCTATTGCCGAATTTCGGCCAGAGATCGGCCCATCCACCGCCCGAGGAAGGTTGCCCAGGTCCTGCTCCACCTTTCTCCACCGAGCTCTGGCCGTGAATCGCGGTTGATCGCCGGAAACAAAGAGGAAGCCGGCGGACCAGTTTCTCCTCCGGTTGCCAGATCCCGGCGGTTTCCGGTTGCAGGGCCAGTCCGTTCCCCCTCTTTTGGACCTTCTGAGGTTGAATCCGGCATCCGTTCGTCCCAAATCTCGTTCATATGGACAGTACGAGTGGAGGGTGTTTGGCTGCAACTTCCCGGCCATTTTTCAGCCACAACTGGCGGTGGTTGGACGAAGTAAATTCATGGTTGTATTCTACTCTCTTCAGGCTTCGTTTTGATATATAATTCGCATATTATAGTTGCGTATTTGGAATTTACTTAATTTTGAGCTATGTTGTCAATAACTGTTAAAAAAGGAATTGTTGATGATTGGTGATATAAATATGTATGTAAATATGTTTTGGTAATTGCTTTAGAATGAATTGGTATGCTGAGACTATAGGATTTGATTGGGTGATTGAATTTCGTGGTTATAGATAACGGTTACGGAATATATATATATATATTATGTGATTATTTTACTGTGAATTTTAAATAATTGCTAGGGAAATTGTGGCTTGAGTTTAGCCGTATTGCTGTTTGACCGTTTGAGAACTAATTTGATTGCGTAAGTGGATTTTGGTTTATGAATTATTATGTGGAAATAATTGTTATGAATCTTGGTTTGTGAATGTTTATATTGATATGATTGTGTGGTTGAAAACTGCTTGGGCGAGGAATTATGTCGCCAAGCAGGGGTGCTGCAAGCTTGGGCGAGGAATTATGCCGCCAAGCTATGAGTTTTATCTTGCTAAATTTACTTAAAAAGCTTTGACGAGGTTAAAAGTGGTTAAGAGATGACAAATGAGAATTATATGTTGAATGTGTTGATATGACTAGCAGTGGCATGTTCAGTGCAAATATGCTTTGGGAACTACAGGTAGCTTGATTCCTATTAAAGGGGTATGTAGGCAGCTCAGTTTTACACTGAGTCCAGCTACACTTACCTAAACAATATATTTGTTTGAGTGTTGAGTTAATTACCGAGGCGTAGTTTTATTTGATTGGGATATGCGTGCTGGTAAAGTGAACACTGTATAGAAATGATTTTCCTTGCAGGTTTGTAATTATTTGTATTTTGGGGATGTTAAAAAAACAGACGAAATGCTGCTGAAATTTCTAATAAAATTTCTGGCATTAGAAAAAATCTTTCGGTCTGTTGGTTCTTATCGTTTTTTATTAACGATTTGGCAGACTTAAACGACTGCTTAATGGCTTAATAGCAATATTAAGTCATGCAGGCAAGATCCAGGTGGGTTGGGTCCTGTCAGTTATATCAACAATGCTCGTCGCCAAAATTTTCTCATTCTTCTCCATATGAACAATTTCACAAATGAATTGATGATGAAGGCCAATAACTTTAAGTTCAGCTCTACTAGAAAAACCATCACCAACCCCAACTCCACATACAGGTACTATTTGCTTACTAACATTAATACATTTCCCCATCCTCTGAAGAGCCTCTACGGCTCGAAAATTAACCCGATCATTGATTCCTCATCTTTGTGTTTCCAACTTACATTTCATTTCATTTAACAACTCAGTTCTTATCTCTTGGTACAGCTTCACAACTTCTACGACTTTCTCACACATTGTCGAAACTTCGTCATCTGAAACGCACGGAATTAAACCTCTCTGGCTACCCCTACATTCTCAACTTCCATATTCTCAACCAGTGGAGAAGAAAGAGCCACTCTTTTGGCATCTTTATTCGAATTGGCACAAGCATTTGGTTGCTTGCGATTCTCTATCATTCTCAAATGAGAGGGGGTAATAGTTCTTGAAGAATTAGGGACAAGGTTTTCACAACCGGCCATAAATTTCCGCCTTACAGGAAATGCTTCTAACGTCTCAAGATTTGGAAGATTGAATTTTTCCCCATTTTCGTATCTATTTATCTGTCCATTACTTGAAGTACTTCTTGGTAAAAGTATTCACATACCCAACTTCCACTGCTAAAGTAATTTCTTGATTGAACACTTCAATGTTCGGACTTGGACTTGAACATTTCTAGTTGTAACGGATACCAATTTGGCTAACTTTGTTAATACACGAATGAGAAAACTTACATGAGGGACCACATTCATAAATAAAAGATTATCAACTACAAAACGCCGTGAACAATCATAAAATATTGCATTACCATCATCATCTATGTCATTCCTCACGGAAATAGCAATTTCTCTTTTCCTTGAGAATTATCATTCATGAGAATATTGCATTTTCTCATTGTTTCACCAGCTTTTGCCCTGCTTACAAATTTTCCAAATCAAATGGTGGTTGCCCCTCAATTCCTATCATTTGAAATTTGTAAACGTCATTACCCAGTCTTCCTCGCTCTTTTCACAGACCATCCACATACCAACATCATCATCATTATAAACTCAATGTTTCATATCATCCAATCCCCACATATACAATTCCATCAATAAAAGCATCAACTAAGTCAATAATTATAAGAACATGCTTGCCTTACCAAAGTTAAGTCCATTAACTTTCTAAATATAAAAACAAGAGAATGTATATATGAACATACATATGACAAACAGAATTAGTACTGCTTCCAAATATAATTAAGCTACATACTCCCGTCTCTCTTTGAAAAGTTTCCCATTTTGATAAATAATTTCGTAAAACCCTTAGCTTTATTCTCAAAAATCATTAAATCATTTTAACACGATTTAGGGGCGAAAACATAATTTTTCCAATATCACTTAAAATCACATGATACTCACCAGAACCATAAAAGAAATTCTGTAAAATATTTAAATTCATTTTATCAAATAAATTCCCATGAAAAGCCAGATAGACAACCCATGAAATCAAATGCCATTAGCTACAACTCGTGAATTCAAAACCAATATAAAACCATAAATCATATATCAAAATCGGTACCATAAAATGTCATATAGATGGGTCACAACCAGGAAAATCAAATACTTGGGCCACAGCCCATAATTTCAAAAACCATCAATCTAAAACCATAAATCATATATCATATATCAAACTAGTACCATACTCTAGTATCGTGCCGTGTGACCCTAAGGATCCTGATGGCATCACAGGCGGGGGGAGGGGGAATAACTCATCACAACGAACTGGCGTCCCAAATCCGTCATTGCAGGATCCTCATCATCTCTCTCCCGACACCTGTCCAGAGTAGAGGATGACATAATATAATAATAATAATATAATATCATAATAGTATGCCGTGTGCCCATCAGCGTCCTGACGGCACCACAGGCGAGGGAAGGGAGAATAACTCATCACAACGTACCGGCGTCCCAAATACGTCATGGCAGGATCCTCATCATCTCTCTCTCAACACGTGTCCACAGCAGAGGATGACATAATAACACAATAGCGCGCATAATAATTATACATCTCAATCAATATCTCGATATTGTGTGGTACTCCTCAAAATCATGGTACATTTCAAAAATCATTTCCGAGATCATTGATCATCGGATTTCATACAATTTCTCAAATTCATTTACCTTTAAAAGTATTGCAGTAAATTCAACGATTTTCCAAAATCTTTTATTTTAGAAAAAGTTCCAAAAACAATCAAATCCAGTATTTAGAAAAACTTGCCCCAACTTTAATAAATTTCACAAATCACCAAATTTTTACAAAATTGTAAAATATCCGAAAATTTTCAAAATTCGCTAAACAAGTAATTAAAACACAAATTTCATATTTATTCCAAATAAATATGAAATCCATCAAATCATAGAATCAAACTCATGCAAATATTTAAATCATCATAAAACATATTTAATAATTAAAATTTAATGCATAAAGAAAATTCAATCCAAACAAATTAGTAGAAATGAAATCAAATATATCATATATTCCCAAAATGATTTAGAAAATAAATGCACTCACCATTAAAATATCAAAACATCAAAAGATACAATTCATATAAAAAATAAATATTCTCTCTTATAAACCATGGCTCTGAGCCAACCGCACAAAAAAGTCACATATGTAAGGTGGCTCAATCAAATTCCAACAAAACTATATGCATATGTGAAACTAACCCGCTTAACATGTAAAATTAATAACCAAATTTTCCAAGGTGATACTTAAACTCTCCGAAGTGAGATCTACAACCTGGCTCTGATACCAATCTGACAGGACCAAACCCACCTGGATCCTGCCTGCATGACTTAATATTGCTATTAAGCCATTAAGCAGTCGTTTAAGTCCATCAAGCCGTTAATCAAAAACGATAAGAACCAACAAACCGAAAGATTTTTTCTAATGCCAGAAATTTTATTAAAAATTTCAGAATCATTTCGTCTGTTTTTCTAACATCCCCAAAATACAAATAATTACAAACCGGCAAGGAAAATCATTTCTATACAGTGTTCACTCTACCAGCACGCATATCCCAATCAAATAAAACTACGCCTCGGTATTTAACTCAACACTCAAACAAATATATTTTTAAGTAAAGTGTAGCTGGACTCAGTGTAAAACTGAGCTGCCTACATACCCCTTTAACAAGGATCAAGCTACCTGTAGTTCCCAAAGCATATTTGCACTGAACATGCCATTGCCAGTCATATCAACACATTCAACATATAATTCTCATTTGTCATCTCTTAACCACTTTTAACCTCGTCATAGCTTGGCGGCATAATTCCTCTCCCAAGCTTGCAGCACCCCTGCTTGGCGGCATAACTCCTCACCCAAGCAGTTCTCAACCACACAATCATATCAATATAATTTTTTTTGATCAATTTTTTTTTCTTCTATCTGCAAATGAAGATAGAGAAAGAAAGGAAAAGAATAACCTTGCATGGAGGAGAGATAGTGAGATTGAGAGGTGTCAGTGTAAGCCTCATGTGTAAGCTTATTTGAGTGAAATATTTATTTGAAAATCAAAGTGTGAAAAAAAGTTTTAGGACGAAAGTGTAAATCGTGATATAATTTAGGGACCTATAGTGATAAAAAAAAACTCTTAAAATTACAATTTTACCCCTTAAAATTTACCTCACTTGCATTGCACGTGTCTTTTAACAGTTCAAATGGACAGAAACATAAAAAAGGACTTACGGTGATACATAAATATGAGTTTGAGGATCAAAGTGAGAAAAAAAAATTTAGGGCAAAAGTGTAAAACACGATATAGTTTAGGGCTTTCAGTGATAATAACCCTTTATACAAACAAGGACATCTTACCAAAAAAGTGGAACAAAAAAAATATGGGTAAACAAAGTGTTAAATAAGGTACATATGCCTTTGCTCAAAAGGTAGAAAGAAAAATGTAATTTTTTGTGAGGACGTTACAATCCCCAAAAAGAGAAAAAGACAACAACACAACAAAAAAAAAGAAAGAAAATATATTGGCCTGGTCACAACGAAAGGATAGTCTTAGCCTCTGACCCACCAACCTGGTTAATGTGACAAGGATTAGGATATCCATTGGCGGGGGCTCCGAGACATTCTCTAGGGCAGGATCATCAGGCTACTATTCTTGGGTAGGAACGACGATCTGTTGCTGAGTTGGGTGGATTGGTTGCTGATGAGCATGAATGATAGGTTGCTACTTAGCAAAGGACCCTGGCTACTGTTGTTGAGTAGGAGCAAGAGGCTCTCATTGGATAGAGGATGCAGGTCGTTTTAGGGTCCTAATCTCTTGACTGGGATGAATACTCTCCGGCGTCGGCTCCTTGACTTGTTCCTCCAGGGCACTTTTGACATCAAAATAATAGTTATTGACCTCTTTCCACCCGTACTGAAAAGAACTCTCTGCAGTATGTCATTTTCCAGCTGTACATCATGCATAAGGCTCTTGGTATGCTCGTGCTTAAGTTTGGTCATATCCAGATTTGAAAGAACCTTTTTACGATCGATGATAGCACGCTCTTTAACAATGTTGACCTCATTCATCCTCCTCCACGTTAGATGCCAGCATGGGGACCTTGGACTCCATTGTCTTCCACTGCAGTTGTGCCTCCCCAGCTCTTTGCTCAGCTAGTGGAAGCATGGCTTAGGTCATCTCCTGATCATCCAACAACATTTGATGATTGGCCACAAACTAGTCCAGTGTGATCTCGCTGTGAAGTTGTTGTAAAAAAAGACAGCCTTGACCACCTGCAGAAAGGAAATGTTATGGGCTAAACTTGCAAAGAGAAAAGAGACAAAAATTCAAATACTTAGGTATGGAATCTTACCTTATTAGAATCCTGAACCATCCTAGGAAAGACATCTGTCTTGGGTGCATTGTCCATCCTGGCGAAGTCTCGAGGTCTCACTTGCCATCCTTGTCGGCTGAAAGAGAAGACTGCTGCTCCAAGTCAAAGACCAAGGGGTGCCTTCCCGGTCTTGAGCAACGGGGAGGATTGCATCACAATCCCCATTGTCCACTATTTGGCATTTTCTTTGGTAGGCCTTCTCATTAGCCACATTTTTTTACCAAACAACTAAAGAAAGTTATTAGTAAGTAAGACCATCTCCAAGACCTGGTAGTGCAGCTCCCCATGCTGAACCTTGAGTCTTGGGAGCTAACCTTCCTCCAGCCGGCACCTTGGATTTCTAGCCCCTGTGTCCATCGAGGTTGCAACTATGACCTTGGTAGAACTTATCCTATTCCATCATCTGCTTGCATTTATGTTCCAAATGATTTTCTGTTGACAAATGGACAAAATGCTAATAAAGATAGCCTTCAATAAAGAAACAAACTAATCATA
The DNA here is from genome assembly GCA_003254975.1 of Ochetophila trinervis. NCBI lineage: Eukaryota > Viridiplantae > Streptophyta > Magnoliopsida > Rosales > Rhamnaceae > Ochetophila > Ochetophila trinervis. Next base: position 21,605 of record QANX01001045.1, on the reverse strand, counting down.
TGGGCAACTGTACAATCATTCTTTTTTCGGATATTGTCCGCTCAGAAGAATGCCTAGATGAAACTGAGATCCCTTATTCTTCTTCTACCTCTCGTCTGTCCCCCTTCATTTGATGGGTACTAGGAGTGGACGAAATAGGTTCAGGATCCCTTATTAGGAATTGTATATATGTCCTTTTCTTTAATAAAAGGGCATGCATGTGGCTTTTCTGAATCTTTTCCGTCAATTGGCTATCTGCTCATCAATGACCACTGCAAGTAACAAGAAGATCAGTTTCAAACCGTGGATTATTTTAGGAAATATCTAAAGCAGGAATGAAAAACTTACACATATTCTCCCACATATGGCTAATAATGCCATCAACACCACCAGCCCAGGCCCCGGACATGAAAAAGCACATGTACTTCCAATTTTTCAACCTAGAAGGCAAGTCGGTAAAGAGGACTCTGTTCTACCTAGAACAATATATGTACACCACCCTATGTAGGACTTATGCAATTTGAAATAATAAAAGTTGTAAAAAAGGATCTTTGTAACGATCAATCCTCAACTTCTTACATAAAGAAATTAAGCCGACTATGTGTCTAGGCTTTAGACATAAGCTGTGTGGGACACAATTTATTGCGTTGAAAATATGCACAATAAAGGGGTCCAAAGGAAGCCTAACACCAGTTGGCAGAAATTTCTTGTAAAAATATAGCCACCATTCCTTCACAATGTAGGCCTTGGTGAATGACCTAGGCTTCTTCATCCTAACACTATCTGGGTTGTGATATTTCTGGCAAAATTCTATAAGTATCCCAGAATCCATTGCAAAATGTATTTTCCATACTCCATTGGTATTACCAATTCCAGGAAGATAAAGACTAGACTATCCAAAGCCTTAGCAGCCACGAATCCCCTAGGAATTGGGCATGCTTTGTCGGCAAACAATGAAATATCAACCTCCATCAAAATGGTGGTTTTGTCCTTAACCATGTTAGAAATTTAGGCAATATGATCCCCTGGGTTTTCCATTTCTTTTTTTCCAAATGAGGAATCAAAGTTTTGTTGTGAAACAAGAAAAATGGGAGACACTTGCAATTCTAAACCTAAAAAATTAAAAGATCATAATTGGTTCGGTGATATTGAAGCTCCAAAAGTTACCTCAGTAGCACCGCTCAAGATAGGCAAATTGTAGACAAAGATGATGTGAATGCGAAGTCGAGGGTTCTAATGAAAACCCTAAGTAAAGGATCAACAGTTACCAAAATGACAGCTCAAAAGACCTGATACACTCATACACATTTTAAACAGGCTGAGCATTAATTGCTGCTGACGTCGCCCTTGCAAATAGGCATGGCTTTTGAAAACCTCATGTCCAATCAACAGAGCAGCTATTTGGATGCCTAGAGAAAAACTACCAAAGCAATGATGCATTAACACTTCATATTTATGAAGCTACATGGTCATTAAATGAACAAGAACAGCTTGACTTACCTAGAATACCAAGCCAAACAGCGATTCGACTCATCAAACAACTATTCAGCTGTCCATGTCAAAACATATCATCTCCGATCGGAATACTCTTCACCTAGACATATGATGTTTTTCTCTACCATAATTGAGTCACAAGGCTTGTCAATTAAAGGCACACACACTTCAGTCAAGCCCACATGAACTGGGAAAGCGGAAGGTTAAGTCCAAAATTCCAAGCAAATCATTGGTAAATCATATTAAATCATTAATAGAATATTTTACAAGGGGCAGCCAACCAAACTGACACCTAATAACTCCAATTGGAGTAAAGAATTACAAAAGCCAATGATCAGACTCTCAAAAACAAAAATCCAGGGAGAATAAGCACCCAGACTCAGGTGATTGAAAGGCCACCATGAGGACATGGCGGCCTACAGCGGAATGACGGATACTGGCTAAAGCATTTTCTCTAGTATGAGTCACCCATGCATTCATCTTATCCTTTGGCTCCATTTCATTATTAGTAATACAGCTCTCGAGATTCGAGAACTCGTCACCTAAACCTTCACCATTGTCGGCGTCAACCTCTTCATCGTCATCAGAGATGACAATCACCTTCATCATCTCCTTTGTCCTTCTCTAAGTACTCATATGAAGGACGGGGTCCTCTTAACTCGAGAACATTATACTCATCCACAAAGAAAATTTGACCATGGAGAATTGTGATTAGCCATCATCCTTGCCAATGATTGAACGAACGATAGGGGACGAGAATTTTGAGGAGAGGGAGTAAGTTGAGGGACAACCTTATCACTCATTGGTTTTCTTGACCTTTCTACACGCTCGAAAACTTTCATCGAGACTAAGGGTTTTCAAAAAGGGAATTAAAGAGCCACACCATATGATTCCACCACTACCTAGCATTTGCCCTCTAATTGGGGAAGTTTTCTTGGATCTTAGTTATCATCTATGAAGACAAAATGAAGAACAACAGAAATTCAAGCTTAAACTCAATCAAAGCTTATGAAAGAAGAAAATAGACAAAAATGGACGAAGCCATCATCTTTTATAAAACCAAGGGAGTAACTCGGGGTTAATGACACCCTTCCTTGGGTTAGAATTCATGGCCGTCGACTCTCCACCATTAACCTTTAAGCCAAATGTCAATCAATTTGTGAGTCTCGAGGAATGTAGCCTCCAGCCATGCCACCAATTCATGATGGAGTTCCGTTTGACGGTTTCTGTGCTTTAGACACCTGATCCAATCGCCAATTTTTTATTTATGAAAAAGTTTTAAAAATAAAAATGGGGGGTAGGCTGTACGGGTAAAAACTTAATTTAGGGCTTGGCCTTTTAACCTGCAAATCTAATAGGCCAAAAAGTAGGCAAAACAACGTGAATAGATCCAAAAGGCTTAACATGTTTAGCCCAAGAGTTGAGAGACACATCAACCATCGTACTATAACATTACTCTTCTCCGATTGGAGCAAATTAGGAAGCCCTTTCAACATACTTGTGTCCAAATAGATGCCACGTCGACAAGCCGACTCACGAAGATGCGTGTAGCCATCTTCAACACATTTAATTCTCCAAAATGGGTTGTTGTGGCTAGCAATGGACCCTTTATAAATACCAGGGTCACACCCCTAAAAAGGGGCAGAGCAGAGAGAAACAACACAAAAAACTCTCACACTTGCAGAGAGACACCGTTTCTCTTCCTCCCCAAAGAAGAAAATTGGGCTGAGACCTAATGCACTTTGTCTTCGAATCTTTGGGTTTTGGTCATACTTGACCCTTGAAATCTTGGATCCTGATTCGTTGTAATTTCTTAACTAAATTTGGGCCCCCAATTCTAATTTCTTAACACTCTACAAAGGTAGTATAATACAAGCTAATAAATACAGACACATTTGGTTCATTGTATTAGAACATGTGATAGGATTATATAATACACAGTGTAGGCTAATACAGTGTATGTGACATTTTTAAAAAGCTTAATGTATGGATTATATTATACATAATATAACCCATTAACCATGATACAATACATGCTAATACAATATATGCTAATACAATATATGCTAGTCAATACAGGTGAATACATATCAAATGGACCTTTCGTGCTTGCATCATGTCTATGTCAGTGTATTTATTTATTGTGTAGTATTTGTTTCGTGTAATTTATTTATCATGTCATTCTCGTGTCAGCATGTTTGTGTTTGTGCCGATATGTTTATATTCAACAAACATATCTATTTATTAAAATTTATTCATTTTAAAAGTATATATAACAAATAACTTAAATATATAATTAATTAATTACATTACCTTAAAAGAGTAAAAAATTTCTAAATAAATAAAAATATGATAACAACCTATTAAAAAATTTAAATCTTCACTAAAGTATTAATTAAATAAAGTTTAAATTGATTAATTTGAAAAATTCACAGAATAATGAAATATAAGTAAATTAATATTTTTTATTTATTTATAAATTATTCATACTAGCATGCTATGGGCTTGCGTATGCCTAGTCCATTGGCTTCTCAAGCATAATATATTTTATTTATTTATAAATTATTCGTACTAGTCGTGCTATAGGCTCGTGCCATGTTTGACAAATCATGGACTCATGATGTGCCTAGCCTATTAGCTTTCCAAGCACAGTTGTTTCGTGCTTGATGCTAGGTACAACACAATTTATGCCATGTCGTAACCAAATTTTACCAAGTGAGGCAGAGATAGAGGTGTAAATGGTCTGGGCAGCACCGATACAACACAAACATTAAAAAGAAAAAAAAAATTTCTTTTATGAAAAGAAGAAACACTTATAGTTATTGTTTAAAAACATGAGGTGTGTGTTCTCAAAGAGAATAACTGTTATATATAAGTATATGTGTTAAATAATTATTTTTATTATATTTAATAAAGTGTCATATAAATTCATACAATTTTTACAACATCTATGTAAAGAAAATATATTAGCGAATTACAAATATGTATGCATCTATTCTTTTATAAAAGAGTATGTATGCATCTTGTGTATATGATAAAATGTTTATAATATAAGGTCATCTAAAATAGTTTATCAACAAAAGCTAAGTTGGGAATAAGAGCAGGTGTGCCTTAAAAAATAAAGTGAATTTTACAATAATTTTGTAATGTTTTTGTTCTTAAAAAAAAAGAATATATATAAAAATATTCAAAACCGATAGTAAATCATATTCGATTCAGCTTCTAAAAAAAATTATAAAACCGATAAAAAGAAACCAATTAAATATAAAGAATTAAAAATATATTTTTCAAAAGTGTGTAATAATCTAAATTTATTAAAAAACAATTGACGCATTATTAAGCTAAACTTATGTTGCTTTTGTTATATTTTATATTTATATTAATTTTTATTGTTTAGTTAAAGATATGCAATTGTAATCAATGAACTATTTTTAAATAATAGTTCGTTTTATTTTATAAAAATCAGTTTATTTTCAAAAGGTTGAACTATATGGTTTTTGTGAAAATTTTGCATATTTGTATAAGAAAGACTTCCGTTAATTTTATATTAATCTTCCAACTATTAAGATACTTTAAATAAATTGCTAAACAAAATTAATATTGCAGTGCAAAACATAACAAAAATTTGGAAACCATCATGGTTGGGGTATATAGGATTTTAGCCATGATGGTATTTTTGAAGCTTGGGATCTAAACATGAATAGAAAAAGAAAAAATCAAATCCTCAAGATTACTACCATTGTTATGGGTATTTTGTGATTCAATACAAATAGATCCAATAGTCTTGAAATATTGGGCTGAATTGGCGAAGTATGTAAGGCCTATATGCCAAGTCATTGTGAAATGATCGAGTTTGACTCTAGTTCGCATAAATTAAAGGCCCAAACATCTCAATCTTGCTAAGTATTAGCTACAAGTAATAAATGAGGATGTGGATTCTATGAGACACAAGTCAACATATCACAATGGAACGCTAATACCTTAGAATCTCAACCATTAATTATAGATATAAATATACTGGTAAAGGAAAGAAGGGGATATACCATTTCTTTTAGAACAACACCTTTAACTCCCCCTTTTTTTCCTTTTCTTAATTTGATAGCTATATTCTCTATTTACTCTCTTTATTCCTTAATTTTCTGTTGTGGTGAAAATTTATAATTCACAAGTGCATGAATCAACAAGTGATAAAGTGGTTTTTATAAGAAAACCGATATCGATTCCACAGGGAATAATGTCTCTAGTATTGAAATTTAAATCTATTGTTAATCAAATTAAGAAAAGTAAAAGAAGATTGTCTGTTTGTTTGATTGATGTTGTGTAGCAAAGAAAGAATTAAATTGAAAGCAATTGTAAAAGCAAGACAAGGCAGCGAAAGTAATTAATAAAGATCTCAAAGGTTTGATGAAACAAGGATTATGACTTCACCACTATTACTCCTATTTAGCCCTAATTCATTATAGATTCATAGGTTAACCCCCCTTTAACCACAAGTGACTAGAAGTTGATTTCTCAATGCATTCTAATCTAGCAAGCACAACGTATTTAGTTATCTCTAATCTAAATACTGAAATTTAAGCCCTAAAACATGCAAACCCAATAAGATCTTGTTAAAGTTGTCACTAAGGCATGCAATATTTCTATAAACATGTANATTACATTGTACTTCATTGGTTGAGTGAAGCCATCTGTAACCTAAACTCATGAAAATAAAAAAAATGTATAACATTAGTAGCAGCACCAAGGTCACATAAAGCATTAGAAAATTCAAAACTTTTAATAGTGCAATGAAAAGTAAATTTTCCAGGATCTTCATGGTCAGGCATATCCACCTCTTTACAATCTTCACCAATGTCATTAAAATCTATGATCTCCTTAGCACATTCTTCAATTGCCTTATCCATGTCCATGGCATCTTTCTTCACTACTTCAGCCACCACCTCCCTAAGCGTTCATAATTTTTCCTCTTTTTCCAAGGCCATTTCTCTTTTTACTATCCTTTTTCCTTCTACTTCTTCATTGTAAGTCCAGCTATCTTCTTTTGGATCTTCTTCCTCCATCCATTCTTCAATTTTGGCCACCTTTTAAAAAATTGCTTGACTTTTCTACTCTTTGGCCGAATCCTCCATATCACTCTCCTTCAAATTAATGATCTCCTCTTTGAATGGAATTCTCTTATCTTGAGCACGTTGATACTCTTTTGTAACAAGGGGCACATCCAACCTTTTTCCACTCCTTTACTCAGCCACTTGGACATCCTCATATGGATTGATTTCAATTTGACTCGGAATAGTGCCTATTGGTCTTTGAATAGCTTGAGTGAGTTGCCTTATTTGCATCCCTAGTCCTTTTATTAATGCCTTTGTTTCATGCATTAAAGCAATATAAGTCTCATTCATTTTTATCATAGATTGCTCATGTAAAGATATAGTAATAGGAGAAGAATTGTAAGATTGAGATTAAGGTTGAGAAGTTTTTTGGAAATTTGAGGACTGGAATTGATTATGTTGTTGAGATGAAATTTGATAGACTTCTCTTTGTGGTCCTTTTTAGGTATTCGAATTGTCTCTCCATGAAAAATTTGGATGGTTTCTCCATCCTGAATTGTAAGTGTTGGAGAATGGGTTGTTATTGCTATTGCCTTGTCAGAAGTTCCCTAAGAAATTAACATCATTAGATTCAATATGATTTTCTATTTGATAATTAATACTTTCATGATTATCCCTACAATATTCACAACAATTAAAATTAGAAATATTATTTAAATTGTTGGAACCCAATGTCTCAAGTTGCTTTGTGAGAATTGCAACTTGAGTACTCAATTTATCTATCTTATCCTCTTCATGGACAACCATGGTCTTTTCAGAATGTTGGCTCATTTCATTTGCCCATTGCGAATTATTGATCGACATCTCTTCCAGTAGGTCGTATGCATCCTTTTGAGACTTTATTTAGCAAAGCACCACCTGCAGCTGCATCCATATTATTTCTTTTTATATAGTTCAACCCATTATAAAAGTTTAGACTTGACTCCATATGGGCATCCCATGGTGTGGACACTTCCTTAGTAATTCTTTTAACCTTTCCCAAGCCTCATACAAAGACTCTCCATCAAATTGGTGAAAGGCATTGATTTCATTCCTAAGCTTGGCGGTTTTAATAGGTGGGAAAAACTTATTTAAAAACTTAAAAGCCAAATCATCCTAAGTGATAATACTTCTTGGAGGTAAAGACTATAACCAACTTTTAGCTCTATCCTTTAAGGTAAAAGGAAACAACCTAAGTTTAACAACGTCCTCATTAATTCTATAGTATTTCACTAACTTACATACATCACAGAAATTCGATATATGTCAATTAGTATCCTCACTAGGTAACCCTCGAAATTGATAATTGTTGAGCATAGACATAGTAATAGGTTTGACCTTAAAACTAGGTGCATCAATGAGTGGTCTCCCTCAATCCTTCTAAGTGCAACATAATCCCTAATGATCCTATAACCTTGATTATTTCGGAACTTCAGGAACTACTTGTTTACTTTGGTTTTCCATATTATCCTTTCTTTTAGTATTTCTAAACAAAGTCTCTCTAACTTCGCTTCTCCTTAACATCCTTAAATCTCTCTCAGATAATTCACTATTGAAAGGTAAACTCATAAAACAAAATAAACAACCACAAGAACTAGAAAGACAAACGAAAAAACAGAAATTTATACTAACAAAATAAAAATAAAAAAATCCAGCAACTAAAATTAAAGCTAAAAATCCAATTAAACAAACTAATCAAACTCAAAAGATTAAAACTAAAAGCAAACCAAATAAAATGCAACGAAAACACAAACTTAAAGCAATATAAAACTAGAAACAGCAAGCAAATAATCAAATTAAACAAACTAATTAAACTCAATTAAAACTAAAACAAAACCAAATAAAACTCAAAGGAAACACAAACTTAAAGCAATATAAAACTAAAAACAGAAATAAAAAGTGCAGTAAAATTTTTTTCTCTTTTTTTTAAAAAAAAAAAACAAAATAATAATCAAATAACAACTAAACAAAACTCAAAATTCAGTAAACAAAACCTAAAAACCGAAACAAATAAGACAGCAAATTTTTTATTTTTATTTTTTAAAACCGAAAACAATAATAAAACTTAAACACACAAACTACTTAGCTACTTCGATTTCCTCCTTCTTCAAACTCGAATTGAATTGCTTTGGATCCAAGAATACTCTCCAATTTTCGTTCTTCAATGGCTAAAACCGAACCTACACAAAACAGAAACAAAAAATAAACCTAGAAACAGAAATTTAATCAACAATAAAATTTAAATTAACACTAGCTAGAAATAATTATTCACTGGCAATGGTGCCAAAAACTTGTTGTGGTGAAAATTGATAACTCGCAAGTGCACTAATCAACAAGTAATAAAATGGTTTTAATAAAAATCCGAATCGATACCACAGGGAATAATATCTCTAGTATTGAAATTTAAATCTATTGTTAATCAAATTAAGAAAAGTAAAAGAAGATTGTTTGTTTGATTGATTGATGTTGCGTAGCAAAGCAAGAATTAAATTGAAAGCTATTGTAAAAGAAAGACAAGGCAGTGAAAGTAATTAATAAAGATCTGAAAGGTTTGATGAAACAATGATTATGACTTCACCACTATTATTCCTATTTAGTCTTAACGCATGATAAATTCATAAGGTTAATCTCCCTTTGACCAAAAGTAACTAGAAGTTGATTCCTCAATGCATTCTAGTTTTGCAAGAACAAGGAATTTAATTATCCCTAATCTAAACACCGAAATTTAAGCCCTAAGACATTCAAACCCAATAAGCTATTGTCAAAGTTGTCACTAAGGCATGCAATATTCCTATTCCCATGTATTTCATTGCCCTTCCATATTATATCCCTTATTTCTAAGCCAATATAATACTAGATTTATCCACCTTTTCATGGAAGCATTAAGAACTACAATGAAATATTAACCATGAATATGAATTAAAACCAAACATGCATTAAAAACTAAATAGTCATAGTAGGGCTACATCATAATCCTTATAGAAACTTAGTTACACATGCTCTTAAGAATAGCCATCAAATATTCAAAAGAAAACATGTAGTGAATAACAAAGAGAATTAAGAAAAGAGAAAACAAATCCAATAGTTGATGGCTGCCAAATTTCTCATTCTTTTGCTTCTCCAAATATGCTTCTAGAAAAATGTTAAACTCCTCCACTAGTGCTGACCGAAATTCTCCTTTTCTCTAGAACTTTTGTGTAGCCGAAATCTCTTTTGTAAAAACCATCAAAACTAATATAAAAACCCAATACTCCAAACCTTAGACCTCTGATCTTTCTCTCTTTGCCTCCTTGAATGAATGTATGAATGAATATAGCTTCAAGGTGCAAGGTATTTATAGGAAAATTTTTATTAGTTGAAATAGGAAAGACTCTAGAGTTACTATCTAACCCTAGATCTAATATTCCAATATAATAGGAGATAAAATATATATCAAAATAAAATCCCCTAAATTCCCACATGTGGTTGGCCTTATAGGGTTATTTAAGTCATTGGTGCCCTCCAAAAAATATCACATTCTCACTTAGAGCATCTTTAATGGAGAACATGGATTGCTATATACATGGCATAGAAATAGACATTGTTTAAATCTATGTGGTATAATTGCACAATCAATTTAAAAGTTATTCTTCAATGGTAACATGCACAAAGTTATTTATGGTTCTTAATAAATTATGTATTTTATTAACTATTTATAGTTTTTTAGTAAATTATATTTTTAAGAAAAATTTTACTTTTTTGGAAACTTGACAATGTCTAACAGAGCCTTCAGAAGTAGACATTTACCTTGACAACGTCAATGCCACATCATCTCGATATTCATTATAGATATCACCATTAGAGAGCATTTTTTCAAAACAATGTCTATATATGCTCATGTGGCATGTTAATTTTAGCAATCCATATTCCATTAGAGATGCTCTTAGATAAGAAAACTATCCATATCTCTTTAGGAATCAAATTTCTTTTCTACTCTAATTCTTTCTCCAATTATAATCCCAATTAAAATAATTAGAATAATCTAACTTTCCAAGTGGAATATGATGTGGCAATATATATACACCTGTCTGGAGAGTGATGATGTGGCAATCTTCAATATCCATGTATAGGTGGCATCCTAGTTGGCAAAGACACTTCTCTTTATATCTTCAATGTACGTCAGGAAGATTCCAAGTACACTTTAGATTACCAAATGAACTCAAAATTCACTGATTCCAATTTAAAATATTAGATCTATGTCTTATATTTCTAGGAATACCTTTATAGTACAAAATGGACATTGGTAAGGCACTCAAATTCCAATTTCTCCAAGGGAATGTATGTTTGTCGCAACTACTAAAAATTTTGATCTTCTAAATCAAATTGGTACTGATTGGCTAATCCAATTGTAATAAAACATTACATAATTGAACCTTAGTGAATCATGAATCATTAGAAATTGTAATCGCACAAAACCTTCATGTGTAGCTGCAAATATGACTTTTTCAGTAAAGATTGCACATAAATACAGCAATTTCCAACATTTGTCTTTATTTCTCTAAAAATAGAAAAATACAACAATTTAGTATTTTTCATTAACAATTAACTTAAAACTAGCTAAAATCCAATATAAAATATGGCATAAAAACAATAACTTTTTATGCCTATCATTTTCTCTCTTTATCCATTGGTTTTTACCAATCTCCTCCATCTTTTTTGGTCTTCTTCTTGATCGAATATCTAAGCTAAAACCATTTATTTTTCCTCCATGAAAAACCAGTAAAGAGAGAAAGACATAAAGAAAGAGAGCTTATTTTGAGCATTAATTACTAACTTAACCATCGGGTTCACCCATTTGACCAATTTTATTTTATTATGTAGTTGCCACAAACTCCCCATCTTTTCCCTTTCTTGATTTGATAGCTATATTCTCTCTTTACTCTCTTTATTCCTTGGTTTTCTCTTTTTATCCATTTCTTTTAGAAGTTATCCCAATCTTTTTTGGTTTTCTTCTTTTTAACCGAATATCTAAGCTAAAACCATTTATTTTTTTTCCATAGAAAACCAGTAGAGAGAGAAAGACATAAACAAAGAGAGCTTATTTTGAACAATAATGGCTGACTTATCCATCTAGGTCACCCATCTGAATAGTTTTCTTCTATTTTGTAGTTGTGAAGCAACTTTGGCGGACAGACCGAACAGCATCCAAAAATCAGCTACAACATTTGGCACCATCAGTGAGAACTGTTTACACATCTTTCATGAAAAACAGTTTCTTGTTTATGTTTCTGTGAAATCTAATGTTTGTAGTTGTGATTTTTGGGTAGATATGTATTCTTTTGTCCTACCGGATTGTGAGTACTGTTGGTGGATGTTTTTCTCATTTTTTGCTCCTTTGTTATCTTTAAACTTTTTATTCATTCCTTTTTTCTCAATATTGGGTTTGTCATATTTTTGAGGTTACCATTTTTTCTTTGAAAAGAAAAAAAAAAGAAAAGGAAAAAAATGAAATATGAAAGAAGACAAAACAAAAATGGAGCATTTAGGAAAACTACCTATAGTGAATACATGGAGTTGGATGCTTTTCAACTGTTGAAGGACCTGCAGCATTGGATGACCTGTTGTTTCGCAACTACTGGATGAATTGCTAATTTCTAGCCATTGGAGGACCTGCTCAATTTTAGCTACTATATGACCTGCATCTTTGGACTACCTGCTATTTCTCAGCTACTTGAGAAAGTTAATGAATTTCACCACCTAGAGGAAGTTGCTCAATTTCAGCTCACTGGAAGAAGTTGCTAGATTTCATCTCCTGAAGAAAGTTGAAAGACTTCAGACTCTAGAAAAAGCTGTTGAATTTTAGCTCTTAGAGAAAGGTGCTGGATTTCACCACCGGAGAAAGTCACTCCATTTCATCTCCTGAAAGAAGTTGCTGGACTTTAGTCCCTGGAAAAAGTCAATGAATTTCAGATCTTGGAAAAAAGTTATTATCGTCATCCTAAAAGGAAGTAGCTAAATTTCAGCACATGGAAGACTTCATTGAATTTAAGTTCTTGGAGAACCCAACCTTAATTTTGAGGCCATGGAGTGAAATAGCCATATTTAAGCACCCATTATGGTTTCAAACAACCAGCAGGAGCAGAGACACACTTTCAAAGGATTTGAACCATCGAATAGGCGAGCTCGACATAAGCATACCGCAAGCATTAGCTCTATTCAACAATTGGAATCTTCCATTCCACCACCTAGAGGTGCCCCATGACCATCTCAATAGCAGGTGCTACCACCACCTCGTAGACAGAGTGAACAAAGGGTGGCATCTCTTTCCGGAGAGAGATTGTTTATCAAACCTGGAAAACCAAATGGACCTGTTCTTGTACATACTAGCTCAACATCAGTAAATGCGATATGAGCCTATTTCAACTATCAGAAAAAGCTCAACCCCTGTAGATTCTCTTGAATCCATGAGAGATCTCATAACTATAAAGATATGGGCTATTGGATGAGGAGCTAGAAACTCAAGCTAGAGACATTGCTCCATTCAAAGAACCTTAGCATAACTTTGATACGATGAAATTTAGGAGAGGACATTTGGCAACACCAGCTGGAAAAATGAAAAAAGAGGTGGAAACTTCAAGTTTCCATCTCCTCTATGAGCTAGAAATGGAGGAATAAAATCCCGCTTGAGATCAGTGAGTGAGGCTTTCTCCTCAACGGATGACAGACTAGACATGTTGACCTTAAATGGTCTTTTAATGCAAGAAGGAAAGTTCTTGAAGAGGTGGAGCAAGCACAAGATTGAGTAGAGTGTGCAAGGTGAGCTGAAATAGAGGAAAAGATAATGCACAATCCAGTTGAGGAAATAAGGAGAGGTAGAATTTCAGGTATCTTGCTCCTACATAAGCTAGAGATAGAGAAGGCAGCTCTCGCTTAAGATCAGTGAATGATGTTTTCTCTTCATCAAATGATAAACTAGACAGAGATGATCTCGTCCCTCAACACAAAAAAGCGAGCACACGAGCAGAATGAGCATGCATGAGTTCGAATTGAACATGGAAGGCAAGATCAAGAGGATAAGGAGAGGATGCAGTCCCAAATCGAGCAAGACATAAGAGAAGTGCGAATGGAAAAATAGAGCATACGGATCCTAGCTAAGTAAAGAAAAGGATTCATGGATGAAGAAAGGAGAAAGCTATAAGCTGAAGAAAATAAAAGACTTTTAAATGGACTAGGACACCAAATACCAAGAGGCTACCCATCTCCTCATGCAAGGAATCACATGAATGACCTAACCTTTCATGCCTTTGGTTAAGGAGGACCAAATGCTTCATCATTCGTGAGTGAGATTCGTCAAGCTGTCTTTCTCTCAAATTTTAAAATCCCTAACCTGGAGCGTTTTGAAAGAAAGATTGACCCTAGAGAGCATTTGAGAGCTTATAGAGTCCAGATGGAGTTCAAAAAGGCTGAATATGCGATCATGTGCAGAGCCTTTCTATTGATGCTTGGAAGCATAACAAAAGCATGGTTCACCAGATTAAGGATTATCATTTAGATGGAGGATGTCTTTGCAACTCAGTTCATAGGAGATCAATCGGTGAAGAAGCTACCCTCTCATTTATCTTCAATCATGCAAAGGGAGAATGAGTCACTGGAAGCTTATGTTCAGAGATTCACTGAGGCAATAATGCACATAGAGGGTTGCACAGATGACCGAGTCATGCAGGTGACAAAGGATGGATTGCGAGACGAGGACTTCATTAGAACCATAGCTAAGAATCCACCTTCGACGTTCCTAGAAATGCTAGTTGAAGCTTAAAAGCATGTAACTATAGAGGAGGACATTAAATCAAAAAGAAATCTTGATAGAAAAGAAAGCATAGTCAGAAGCAAAGTTAAAAGGGATGAAAATGGAACCGAATGAGGTCTACAAGGTCTTATAAGTAGATTTGAAAGATATACATCTCTCAATGATGCTCACTCAGAGGTGTTGATGAAAATTAAAAATCATAATATCTTGTAAAGGCCAAATCCGATATTGACCCGACCAAATAGAATGAACCAAATCAAATATTTTCAAAATCATAGTTATTTTGTGTATACCATTGGTAATTATTTTTAGTTGAAAGAATATATTGAAGATCTCATTCGACAATGCCAGCTTAAAAAGTATTTTTTAAGTCGCGATGAATAAGAATTTTAGACCAACTTCTCTAAAATCTCATGAACTGAAAAAATTGTCATATGAAGACTTCACCAAGGCAACTCATACAAATGATCGGATGATGAAGCAACTAAAGTGATAGTATCAGTGATATAAATATTTTGAAGCATTATATGTCATTTGTCAGATCAATGGTAAGAGTTTTTTAGAAAGACGTTTTAAGTTCCTTGGGATTCATCTCGGACCTTACAATGAGGTGAACTACCATGTCAAGCCAGAGCTAAAGCTAAAGTGCTTTTGGAGCTAGAGCTTAGATCCACTTGACTAGGAGCTAAACTACTCCAGAGCTGAAGCTCAACTAAGATCCAAGGGCTCGGTGTCTCACTGAGCTGGAGCTAAAATTTGATAGGAGCCGAGATGCTCCCAGAGACAAGGCTTTGCTAAGATTCGACCAAAAACTGAAATGCCCGTATGCCAAGTCATTGTAAAATGATTATGCTCGACTCTAGTTAGCATATACTAAAGGCCCGAATCTTCCACTCTTGTATTAGCTGGAAGTAATAAATGAGCATGAAAATGCCATCAGACACATGTTAAGAGATCACAGTGGAAGACTAATACCCTAAACTCTCATCCATTAATTTTACATATAAATATACAGGTAAAGGAAAGAGGGGGGCTGGCCATTTTCTTTGGGGACAATGCCACCAACTCCCTTTTTTTTTTCTTTCATGATTTGAAAGCTATATTCTATCTTTACTCTCTTTATTCATTGGTTTTCTCTTTTTGTCCATTGGTTTTCACTCTTTATCCATTGGTTTTTAGCAATCATTTCCATCTTTTATGTTCTTTATAGGCATCAAAATTTATTGCTTTTATGCCATATTTTATGATGGATTTTAATTAGTTTTGAGTTAATTGTTAATAAAAAAATACTAAATTGTTGTATTTTTCTATTTTTAGAGAAAGAAAGACAAATGCTGGAAATTGCTGTATTTCTGCGCAATCTTTACTAAAAAATCATATCTAAAGCTACACATAAAATTTATGTGCGCTAATGATTCATGATGATTCATGGTTCAATTCTGTAAATTTTCATTGCAATTTGATTAGCCAATCAGTACCAGTTTGATTTTGAAGATAAACATTTTTAGCAGTTGTGACATACTTACACTCTTTTGGGAAAATTGAGATTTGAAATTCTTTCCAGTGTCCATTTTGTGTGATCAAGATATGTCTGAAAAGCTAAGATATAGACCTAAATTTTCCAACTGGAATAAATTAATTCAGAGTTCATTTGATTATCCAAAGTGTACTTGGAATATGATTAACAAACATTGAAGATATAAAAAGAAGTGTCTTTGCCAACTAGGATGCCACCTATGCATGGATGATTGGGGATTGCCACATAATCACTCTCCAGCCAAGTGTGTTATTATTGCTATATGATATGCCCACTTGGGAAGTTTAGATTATTCCAATAACATTAATTGGAGAAGGAATTATACGTGTTTTCTTAAATATTTTGATGAGCCAATGATGAGAATATGATTGAGAATAAATAGATTCTTAGATAGTGAAATTGTTTTTGTGTATTCTCTAATGCCTAGAGTTAAATTCAAATGTTGCTACTTTCAAAATTATTTTTTGAGCACTTTGTCAAATATGTATGATTTCGATTGTATTTTGGAGAAAAATTAGAATGATTATTCTTGAACTCTAAAACATGCATAATTATTGCTTGAGGCAAAATTCTAGAGAGATGCATTACTTTGAATATGATTTAGGCCATTTTTGTTTTGAGTTTGAGTATTTCTAGCCTACCTTTGAAATTTTTTCTGTTGGTACCATGTTTGAGCCATTTTTTGGATGCATATAAGATTGCATATTAGAGCCTTTTGTTCTCTAAACCACATTGACTTATATTTTTGAACCTAAATATATTTTTCCCTACCCTATATACATTGAAATGAATATATGCTTATTAATTTGTATTTGGAGTAGAGTAGAAAATAATTTAGAGGTGGCAATAATGGTAAATTTCAGCTACTATGTATCTTTGATGTGGAAAAAATGAAGTTCGAGTAAGGTATGAAAAAGAACAATTTGGGAGTTAGAAGAAAAAAAAAGAAGTGAAAAAGTACTAAGTTGAGAAAAAAAAAGTAAAAGAGAAGTGTATTTTTTAGGAGAAAACAAAAAGTTCTATAAGCATATTATTTATAAGTTTTCTTTCTTTGAATTTTACATTCCTATCATTTTCTTTCTTCTAAACCATTACCCTTTAGCCTTTACATTACAAGACAATAAATTCCTAATGATTCAAGGTAATTGATTGATCTACATTAATGGAGATATATTAATTATATCAAGCATATGGTGGTTCATATTTTACAATCACTATTTAATGTAGATTTATTTAATTGCATGATTTTGAATGTATTATTTGATTTCACACACACTGTGAAAGTAATGATTATGTTGAATAGAAGATAGAGTATTGAGTTGCATGATTATTTGGAAATTACTTTTGAATTGATATGATTATGCAATCTTTGAGGCACCTCATCAAGGTATTTGAGTTTATTTTATAGGAGATGTGTTTTTTAGTTTTTTCTTTCATTGTTTAGGACTACCAAAGTTCAACTTAGGAGTAGTTGATATGTATACATACTTACATTCTTTTGAGAAAATTGACATTTGAGTGTATTTTCAGTGTCCATTTTGTGAAGCTAAGATATAGATCTAACTTTTTCAACTAGAATCAGTTAATTCGAAGTTCATTTGATTATCAAAAGTATACTTGGAATTTGACTAATGAACATTGACGATATAAAGGAAAGTGTCTTTGCCAACTAGGATTCCACCTATGCATTGATAATTAGGGATTGCCACATAATCACTCTCCAGTCAAGTGTGTTATTATTACCACATCATATGCCACTTGGAAAGTTCAGCTTATTTCAATAACATTAATTGGAATATTAATTGGAGAATGAATTAGAGTTGGAAAGAGATTAAATTCCTAAAGAGATATAGATTACTTTCCTAATCTAATTGGAAGTGTGACATCATTTTGAAGGTACAAATCACCTATTTATCCCCATAAACCAGCCATGTGAGAGATTATAGGAGATTTGATTTTTTTCCATTAAATACCATACACCTTGAAGCTTTAAATCATCAAGTCTTCTACATTATTTTTCATATCTCTTTTCGATTATCTTAGGCTCAATTTCAGAGGTTTATAGCAAGGGAGAATAGGATACACAAGAGTTTTAGAGTAAGGAGAATTTCGGTCAACACCTTTAGAGGAGTTCAACCTTGATCGTTAGTCATATTTGAATAAGCAATTCAAGAAAGAATAAGATGAGAAATTCGGCAACCACAAGATCTTGGATTTGTTTTATCTTTTTTTCATCCTTTTTTTATTCATAATATGCTTGATCTTTAGGCATATTTGAAGAAGCAATTGAAGAAAAAATAAGATGAGAAATTCGGTAGCCACAAGATCTTGGATTTGTTTTATCTTTTCTTCATCCTTTTTTTATTCATAATATGTTTTGTTTTGATTCATTGATGGCTATTTCTAAACATGAGTAGCTAAATTCTTATTAGGATTACAATGTAGCCCTATTATGACTATTTAGTTTTTAATGCATGTTTGATTTTAATTCATTTTGAGAGTTGATATTTAATTGTAGTTCTTAATGCCTTTATGAAAATATGAATAAATCTAATATTATATTGGTTTAGGAATAAATGATAATATAGAAAGACAACGAAATATATGAGAATAGAAATATTGAATGCTTTAGTGGCAACTTTGACTATAGCTTATTGTGTTTGCATATCTTAGGACTTAAATTTTAGTATTTAGATTAGGAATAATTAAATACTTTGTGCTTGATAAACTAGAATGCATTCAAAAATCAACTTCTAGTTACTTTTGGTCAAATGAAGATTAACTCAATGAATTTATCATGTATTAAGACTAAAGATGATTAATAGTGATTAAACCATAATCCTTATTCCATCAATATTTTTGAACGTTTTCTTTGTTACTTTTGCTGCCTTAATTTACTTTCTTAATTGTTTTCTTATTTAATTCTTGTTTTGTTTCACAAAACCTTCCAATCAATCAATTATTCTTGTACTTTTTTTTTTGTTTTAATTGGCAATAGATTTATTTTTATCATTAAAAACATTATTTTTCATAAGATTGATATTCGATTTTCTTCTAAAAATATTTTATTACTTTTTGATTCGTACACTAATTTTCACGACAACAGTTCTTCTTCTTGACTGATTGCCTTAGCTAAAACCCTTTATTTTCCTCCATAAAAAATTAATAGAGAGTGACATAAAAAGATCTTATTTTGAACATTAATGATTGACTTAACTATGGGATGAGAACACTGGCAACCCTACCGACGCCCTGTGACTGTTTGTTGTTTTTTTTTTTTTTCTCTTATCTATTTTGCAATTGTGGAGCAACTTTAATACACATAACGGAAAACACCTAAAAATCAACTACAACAGCCATCATGGATGAAATCCTTGGGGTTGACAGGAGTTATTTTTTTCAGTGTCACTTTTATAGTCATTATCTTCCTCTTTTTTCCCCAGCCCAAAAAAACAAAAAAAAAAAAAGACCAAATATTTCCAGCACACTAATTTGATAGAGAGAATCTGTATTCATAACCAGCTGTAAAATGATTTTAGCACATACATTGACAGTAACTCAAAACAAATTTCGTTCTTTGGTAGACAACCTACTTCCATAAATTCTTCCTAAATGTTGACGATAAAAATCATAAATACTGCACAATAATGATAAGATCACGAGTAAAAGTTGGGACACCTAATTTACTAGGGACCAAACATAAGTCTAACTGTAGAAGAGTCAACAAAGGCCATACGATCCAAAAGGGAACTATCAGTTCTCATTCACCAGACACTCTTTTGGACATAAATAAAAAAAATACATAAATTCCACATATGACTTCAACACCTCAACTTCTTGTTATATACACACAAAGATTAATGCAAGCGGTGTTTTATCCAAAAAGGTATAAAATGTCATCTTGAATTGTACTAACAGTTGATGCCGCATTGACCTTTCGATGCAGCTTTCGTGGCGTCAGAGGTGAAAGGATCAATTCGCACCCATAGCAAGGAGAAGATGGAGGCAAGAAGAATCGACCACACAATGACAATGGTAGGTGTACGGTTTTGTCGACCTATTAAACCCTTCAAGAATGGATACAAATGGGCAATAACCCATATGGCAAAGAACAGTTTGCCAAACAGTGGACCCCAAGACTGGTAACCACTGTTTATGGCATATGAAACACCAGCCACTATACCTACCAAGTTGATAATAAGGACCGTAGTTGGAGGGATGAGAAGAGAAGTCCATTTAAACACATAAAGCTCTGCAAAGTCCCCATCCTCATCAGATGCCTTCGAAGTGACAGTAAAGTTGGTATCGATCCCAGCAAGCACTTTCAACAAACCTTGGAAGACAGCAAAGAGATGAGCTGATGTGCCACCAATGACCCAGAACTGTTCATTCCTCCACCAGTCTTCAATACTAACACCACTCCATCTCAGCTCAAGAATTCCAGTAGTGAAAATAGAAATGAAGAGGAGAATGAACCACATGCTAGCAAAGTTACTTATCTGCCAAACAATGTGAACTTAATTATTGGGTGCCAGGATGAATAACTAGCTTTAAAACATGACTCATTTATGGGCCGAGGGTCATAAAACATGACTCATAACTAGCATCCAAATTAATAAAACATACACCACCTGTAAGGCTATGAGACCCATGCTCATAACATCATTGGAATGGTGTAAAGAACTACAAAAGCATCTGTACTTTTTCGATGAGGCAGGAGAAAATGAGAATTTGTTTCAAAACAAGTTCAAGCTGACAATTTGTTTAAAATAAATATATGAAGCCATTCAAAGTGATAAGCAATCAAGATAAAAGTTGAGAAACAATATTAAGTTGACTTGACACTAGAAAAGTTTATGTGAGGCTCATGTCAAACATTTATCATCACATCAACTCTGCACCACACATCACTAGCCAGAACTTTGGCTTCAGAAATAGTCGCCAGACCAAATTTAGAAAATAACCAGCAACATCCACTTGAAAATGCTAATCTTTAGATCAGGAAAGTCTTACCTCTGGAATGATGAATTTTCCTGTGAGAAGGCAAAACGCAGGAAGCATACAGTATGCAAGCAGTGGGATAGAGGTTAGGGGGTACACAATCGTATTGATGTATGCCAATCTCTCCAAAAGCTTCAGTTTTCCACTGTAACCATACCATATGGGACAATGCCTGCTAAGCAAAATTTCAATTGAACCCAAGGCCCACCGAAGCACCTGGTTCAAACGATCAGAAAGATTGATGGGAGCAGATCCCTTAAAAGCTGGACGAGGAGGCATACAATAAATTGAGATCCAACCACGGGCATGCATCTTAAACCCAGTCAAAATATCTTCTGTAACAGAACCATAGATCCATCCAATCTGTTGATACAAGGAAAGGCTCAAATTAGTGCTTAATTAAAATGAATTCTCATAAGTGCAGCTAAAGGCTAAGGTGCCATTTAGTAGCATGGTTGGATTTTAGTTCTAGTTTTTTTATTTTTTTTCCAAACTAATTTTGTAATTTGCTAATATCAAGTGTTAGTGGCAGAGTTTGTTAGGCATATAAGTTACCTATAAAGTTGACAAAGAAAAAAAAAATTAAATAAAAACATAAACACCAAATTGAACAACTTCAAAATATTTTAGTTTTCGGCTTTTGTTTTTTTTTTTTCTTTCTTTCAAGTTTGTAGTCGTTTTAAGATATCTAACAAACTATAACTACCATTAGCTAACACTT